>CM029534.1:18496337-18604326 GCA_017141395.1 Laodelphax striatellus | reverse complement strand
ATAATAATCGAAGAAAATAAGATAAAAAGCCGAAATTATATTGGATGATGAGCAAATGAGTTAAGAAGCGTAGAAGGTGAGAAAAAGTATTTAGAATATTATTTTATTGAGCAATTAATTAATATTCTATTGTGGGACTGTATTAAATTTCTTTTAATTCTTCTCTTCTCACTAAATTTATGGACAATTTTTCATTTCTCGAGCTCATGAAACATGGAAACTAGGGAAAATTTTGTTGGGCAGATACAATGAAATTCAAAACTACCTGACAAGAATCTGTTGTAGATCCTCCTGCGCAGAGAACGGTCTCATCAATGGATGAAGCTCTGATTTTGGCATAAGCTGCAGCGCACTCCTGGTTAGACATGACATCAACCTGTGCTT
This sequence comes from Laodelphax striatellus, assembly GCA_017141395.1. NCBI lineage: Eukaryota > Metazoa > Arthropoda > Insecta > Hemiptera > Delphacidae > Laodelphax > Laodelphax striatellus. The sequence continues at coordinate 18,603,942 of CM029534.1, read as the reverse complement.
CATACAGTTGCGAAGGGTATTGATTCGATTCTATAAAAGAGAGGAGACAATCGAATAAAATTCCACAATAATTATCTACATAGGATAGGATGGAAAGTTTGAATCAAAACATTGAAACTGATTTTTTAATGATTTTCAACTACAAATACCACTACAGGAACTCTATGAAAAAATAGTTTATTTTTCATCACTGAACAATGAATTAAATATCTAAACTCCTCACAACACAGTAAAATCTTTGATTAAACGTAACATGCTACTTGCGTAAGAGTTTTATCCTTTTATAACTTGATCACATTTTCATCTGATTCCGACCTACTCTTCGACATGATGAAATATTGATGTTCTTTTTCCACAATGCTCACATGTAACATCATATATATAGGCATGTTAAAGGCCGCTCAACGGTGAAATAACTTCTCGTGAATAAACTTCTTTACTTTGGTTTGTAATATTGTAGCATAGAGCTTTCTATAAAAGCGTTCGCTTGGGAGAGTTGCAACTGTAGAGTTTATGTGGTTGGAAATAATTTTGACTGTAGAGTTCATTCAATCAATCAAATTTTCAATAAATTTTAATTCAGTATGTCCAAGAGTTTTGTAAAAGCCGCGTAGAAAGTGCCGCTTTACTATAACCAGGCAGGGCCCCAACAACAGGCAATAAATAGAGAAAGACAAGTCGATTTTGTTTTGCTTCTTAATTCAACGGATGATGGCAAGCAAGATCGGCTGAACATCGGCTGAATTTCAGCCAGAGTTCTTGTACTCGTCATTCTCTCATTCAGCAGGAAATAAAAAGATTGAATAAATAGAGAATAACTTTAATGAATAATTTGTCGAATAATAAAAATAAATAATAAAAACACTGGATAATAAAATTTAAATAATGTTATTAACAAAGGCTGAAGTTGAGGAATAAGTACTAGGGTTTTATGGGGTTTGGGTTGACCTATTCAATACCCTATTATTAGGGTAAGTATTATAATTTTACTGAGGATGATTATTGGTTTGTTGGTCGAATCGAAGTGGATTAAGTCCAAAGATTATTCAGCAAGGAATATACTCTATGGGATTAATATTGTATATATATAGGGATTCAACAGAAAGGCATCAGCCTCTCCTTCTCATCATAAAAACCATTCTGTAGCTCACACACGCTCACGGTCTTATTTCTATTTTATTCACTACAACTTTCATAAGATTTTGTTGAGAATCATGATATGTGATGATTACTAACTTTTGTAGCTTAAAAACAGCTCAAGGGTTATGACACTGAATGAAGAAGAATGAAGAATACTCTTTGCTTGTTGTTGCCGGGTGTTTTGAAAAAAGAACTCCCTAGTTTTAATGTGTCATAGAATCTCAGCAGCCCAAGGGGTGATATACACAATTCTAGTTTCGTGATTGTTTGATTCAGCAACTCTCAAAGTTTTGATCCCCTGCTGGTTGCCAGACCAGCTTGAACCTTGAGACGGCGCCGGGGAACGAGTCCCCTCAGTTGTGGTCGTCAAAAATTCTGGGGATTTTGCTAATGGAGTTTTCAAGCAGAATTGATGATGATGAAAATGTTTTGAAAAAAATATTTTTTCACGAACAAAGACTACTTTTCATGTGAGTGGGACAGTTAATCGTCATAACTGCAGAGTTTGAGGGCGAAACATCCACATGTGAGGTTATTCAGCATCATCGTGACTTTCTCCCAAAGTTAATGTTTGGGGGCTGCTGACGATGGTTGATCGTGTGATTCGGTCCGTTCCAGGCCACTGGCAAAACGGAGCAATAAGTGGAGACATGTCTTTCCTCAAATGGAAGATATTGAGGCGGAAAAAGGACTTTGTGTTTTTCCAACAAGATGACCTCCTCGTGCAATACAGTGACTTTCTGTGCGCGCGGCTCTGAGACACTCTCTTTCCCATAGGGAGACAGGGAGATGGGGTGTGGATGAGGAGAGCTGACCCAGTAACTTGGCCGCACGATGCCCGGACTTAACCCCACTGTGGACTTTTTCTTTTTGGGGACACATGTGTTGATGGCCGTGAAAAAATCTGGAACGTGCTCTGCATTTACAGAGAAAGAATGGTGCGGCTGTTGGGACGAGATTGCACCCTGATAATGTTGAGTGCAAAATACATGGCAGGAATTTGAATATCGTCTCGACGTGTTGAGGGCAACTCGTGGATCCCATGTTGAGAAGTGTGCTGATGTCAAAGCCAAAACTCGAAGTTCTCTCTCTTTCACCATATGTACTTATTGATATTGTTTTCGTGGTTGCATGAGTGCACCCAAAACTAGGGAGTTCTTTTTCAAACACCCTGTGTATATTAGAATATTCACTCCTTGAACAATAAAGTAATTTTCAATAAATCTAATCCCTTCAATTTTCTACTTTCAATCAGAGTATAATTTTCGGGACTTGTCTTTAACCTTGCATTATAATATGGAGAGTTTCAAAGTACCTATTATAATAAGGAGTGGCTTATTGTTTTTCACTGGTTTGATAAATCAGATGTCGCGGATTCGAGCTTCACATATTTTATGGAGTCACACCCGTGTTTCGGAAGACACTTTAACCCATCAACCCCGGCTGCCTACATAGTAGTCGATAAGAATATTCAACTCTAATTATTAGTACTCATCCTATTACCAACGCACAAGCCAAGGCTCATGTGGGCATCACCCTCACATAAAATAACATCACTGATCAGGAATATCAATTGCTGTTTAAATTAGTGATAAGCCACTCAAGATAAATAAGATGTTGGTGGTTTACCATTGAAACGAGCGGCCTCTCTTAGCTTGACAATGCCGATGTCACTCAAACGTCTACTAGGATTGTATTGCGGGTGAGAGAAAGCCTTTTCAACCGGAATATCAACATGATTGGCTTTATCATCAATAGTGTTATAGTCCAGCTCTCCAAGTCTCACAACGGTCCTGTCAAAATTGCAAAAAAACAATGATTAATTTCAATATTGGAGAGAATAAGCCTTAACGGTAATAAAATTGTAAATCGTAACTGAAAAAATAAGTTCTTGAGTTGAATGCCTGGCTAAAAATTAATTTATTTCAAGCTCTATGATGAAGAGCATTTCAACGCAAAAAGTATTATGATGAACGAAGCAGAAGCGATAATACAAAACAAGAAAATAAAACAAACACTTCAACAAGCACAATAGCAGGCAGGTACACTTGTTGCACTTGAGCATACATTATTTTTATAATTTGATTCTTTATCACTACTGTAATAGTAATGTCATGATAGGCATTTATAATGTCTATCCCAAAAATTGACGTTCTGATACTTATTTTGAATAGCTTGGTAATTTGTATAATTTGTTAGCTACAGATGACAGTTTGGAATTTTTATTATATTTGTCCGAAAATTCGGAGATTCGTGAGATTCAATTAAAATTTTATTAATTGTTTATTTCCCGTCATAGAAATTTCACGTATTTTCCACAGCGTCAGTGTAGGCCTATAGTAGAAAGTAGAACTCAATGCTAATATATTTCTATACTTGAAGGTTTTTAATTGAGTACAGTAAGAGGATTGAATAAGATGTTTCAAAAGTTTTTTCGTCATAGTAGAACTATTTCATCATTTTTAATTAATTTATTACATTGATTATTATTAAATTAAACTGTATAAAAAAGGTTAATATAACTATAACAGTCATAAAACAAGTTAGGCTACCCATCTTAGATTGAGGTTACTTCAGCAAAATAAAAATGCATTTCAATTTTAATAACTTAAATACCACTCTAATCAATATTTTTTAGGAGTAGACAAATGAAAAACTCACAGTCTTTTATTCAGTATACAGTGAGCGGCCGTTACAACATGTCTGGCATTCACCAATGTACCTCCGCAATTCCACTGTGGTTTTGACATTGAATTATATCCAATCAAAGCCATCCAAGGCCAAGCTCCTGGAAGAAAAAAGATGAAAGAAATGATTTTCAACAATTTATTAAGAATAAGAATTTATGAATTTAAGAATAGTCCATGTGACTATAAAATATCCAGGACTAAAAAGGACTATAAAAGTCCAAGTTCACTATGAAATAAAATATAATATATACTAATTATATTTACTACAGTATAAATATATTATTGTTTATAATATAGGGTATTAGTATATATTATTGCAGTATATAAATAGACAGAGACGCAAAGTGTAAAGACCACCAAGGTCTTTACAACCGTGAACCATAGATTCTACATGAAATTTCTAAAAAAAAGTCCAGTAAACTTTTTCCTGTCGACCTTCCTTTTCGAGATATATCGATTTTTCTATATTTTGAAAAAATGCCTACTTATTGTCATTAAACAACATGTCGAGAACCACTAATCAAATTTCAATTTGGAGGCTTTTTTCTAAAAGAGCATAGAATTCTACAATGATTTGATTTATTATATTAATGTAAAAATCGATCAGTGAGCTTTCTCTGTTAGCGGTCAAAGTTCAAAAAGAGTGATTTTTTTAATAAGTTCCAAAATTTCAAATGCAATTTTCTTGAAAACTAATCATGGTTCAATAATTTTTCTAAAAAACTTCTTTTTTCTTTCAGATGAGACCCAAATTCAGTTGTATAGCATAATCACCCGTGTTAACATTTTTGTGATTTGTAATGTAATTTTTGAGCGAAAATGTGACTAATTGTATTGGATGTGAGTTTGAATCTCAAATTGTAAAACTTTGTGGTGAGTGAAAAGACAATCTGATCCAGGGTAAATTTGACTGAGAGATTCAATAAAACGTGTTAGAAGTTTCTATCTGCAGTGGTTTTCAATATATTTGCCAAAATATGGTGATGTGAAATCATTACTTTTGAGCTTAATCAGGTTTAACATGAACTAATAAGCACTAATAAGCTTCTCTTTGAATGGAAATTGTAGATAATTTCGTTTTGGATAAAAAAATGTTCAGTTTATATATAATAGCCAACACCCCACCCAAAGTTAATAAATCGGCATTAAATGAACCAAAACAGACAAACATTACACACTTGAAAAATCATTATTCTCTTATTTCCTTTATTCGTGATTTATGAGTTCAGGGTACGTTTTTGGCTGAACACTTACTATTCAGAATAAAATTATCTACAATTTTTATAGAAAGAGATGCTTAACGATTCATGTACATGGACAATACCGGTACGGAACATGAAAAGGAAAAACGTATGGTATGATCGCACTACGGTAGTGTTTATATTGTAGGCTACACAATAAATTTTTATCTATTTGAATAATAAAAAAACTAAGCCTTCAGTTCTTTCATTCATTATTTAGTTGTTTCATCCTTCACACCTTAGGCCTTTATTAAATTTAGAAAAATTCCCAGGGTAAGAGCCCTGGTATGGGCAACCAATAGTTTTTATAGTTTTGTTTTAAGTTTCTATTAAGTCGGCGCCCCTGAGCGGACCAAGATTTTATACTAGCTAAAATTTGATAAGTTGAATTAATAATTGGTTATTAAATTTATTGATTGAATTGATTATTGATTAATAAATTAATTGATTCCTTGAAATTTAAATAGTAAATTAATTTATAATTTGATTCGATCGGAAAATGTATAGATCTTGAAAATGTTAAGTTAATTTGAAAGTAATTGTAAACTGACTGAGTTTAGCAGCGCGACCGCCAACTATTTTGTTGACATTAACCGTACTGATGCCGCATTCATTGGACTGCTGCTGTGGATTGGCCGGTGGCTGGCTGGACGGCCCAGGCCCACTCGTCTGTTGGCGGGTACAGCACACCTTGGGTCTGTCATTCTCGTAGCCACAGAACGATTTCTGCAGCAGACTCGTTTGGGCCGGAGACCGCTTCTCGTTGGATAGCAAATCCAGCAGTGGCTGGCAGCTCTGGATACTTATACATTGTCCTTGCTGATTGCTTGGTGTTTTGCAAGTGTTTGCTGAAACATAAACTTACTGAAGAGCAGAAATATCAAAGTAAATCATTTTTAAAATTTTAAAATTTATTTTTGCAAAAAAATAAAATACAGAAAAGAATCACTTTTGTATTATCTTTTGTAAAACTTATAAATTTTCAGTTTGACTCAGATCAAACATGAGAAAATAATAACATTTAAATAATAAAATCTTAGGAAAAATAATAATAGACTTGCCAATGACTATATAAAGCCTGAACTGACTTTCATTGTTATACCAGCTTTTCTTGTGAATTTATTCTCAGTATGGTTAGCAATGTTGAACATAATATAATTTCATGTAAACACAAGCAGATAAATGATTATAAAAAGTAGACTATCGGATAAAAAGACTGAAAGTTGTCACAAGTCATAACCACAAATTCAAAAAAAATAAACTTCAGTCTTCACCTCTCTGATATTACTATACTACTGATATACTAGTATATACGTAGGCGTAGCGTGAGCCATGAATTTTGGGGGAGGGGGGGGGTTGGTAGGCACACATCAGTAATATGAGCAGGAAAGCATACTGTGTAGGCCTACTACATCTTCATTTAAGAATTTTACATTTCATTTAGATATTTCCTTCATTTTATAGTGCATTAATCACACAAAATTTCATTTATACGACTTGTTGTTTGTTGCATATGTATTTTGTCCATATTATAATATTCTTTTTGATCTTTGTAAACTTACAGTTGTACAATCTATTGATGGCAACTTCCATATAGATTATTCTAGGGAGTGCCTATATAGTTTCTCTGTAAATGCGAGTATAACGATGAATTATTGTTTGAATTTATTGTCTTGTATTGTATTTATTGAGAAATAAACATTTAACTATTTACTACAAAATCTATTAGCCTATATCTATTTAGCCTACTGTACTTTTATATTAGTATGTTGTTCTTATCAATAAAATTCTCAGAAATAATTTTGTTTTGGCCTAAACAGAAACAATTGAGTACTAACAGATATTTATTTTACTTAGCATATACCTCAGGATATTTTTTGCCTCAACTGCCTCAACTGGTCATCAGCAGCATAAATAGAAGTATCTATTAATATTGTATTAGAATATAATTATATTCATATATACATTACATAATAATTATACTCATTCCATTCTCAAAAGCATCAGAATTAATATAGTTTATTAAGTTTTGAATAAATGTGCAGCATTTACCCTGTCTTCTCAATCGATTGCCGACGATGAATCCATCATCATCACAGATAGAAATTGTAGCTAGTGATAAAACCGCAATCACTTTGAAGGTGAGACTCATTTCTTTTTCTGAAAATATCAATAATGAAGATTCCAAGAATTGTTTAAAATCTGTTTAGATGAGATTTTAAGGATTCTAATACGATTGAAACGCATTTAATAACAAGAAAATAATACAAATTTAATAGAATAATATTTTAAAATATTTTCCTAATGAGAATCATTTTAAAGATTTAAAAAGATAAAAACTAAGGAAACTCCGTAACATCAGTCCAAGCATAACTGAATAAAAATCTTATCTTTTTTCGCGGTTTATAAATTATTTTTAAGTACAATATTTGAACTGATTTATCTGTATGAAAAATTGAAATTCATTTAAATAAGTTCATAAATTTTCTAGTGTTTAATATCAAAACTAGGCTAAAAACCGTTGGAAGTTACAAAATCCATACTATAATATATACAGAATAGCCCGCACAAATTCACAAAAGTTCGTATTCTATAAATTATTTTTTAGTAAATATTTCAAATGAGACATATTTGCTTGATTCTAGTGATAGATTGATCGAAGTCAACCTCACAATGAGACATTTTAAAATGAAATTTCAAGTAAGTTAGGTATACTTTCCTTAGAGTACTGTAGGCTATATAAAACAATATTATTCGAAAATACTATATGCAAGCAATGCATAACAAATATTCCACTTTACTTTTTTTCAACTATTTTATTGAAACTAGTCACTTGGACTAACCATTAATTTTTCACTCTTATTTCTTATAAACTAAAAATAAACTTCATGATACTAAAGTCTTCCATAGAAGCCTCCAGCTCTGTTCTATGATTGCACTACCTACTTTTACTACCTTTTTATTCACGGCATTTGATATTTTTTATTTATTTTTTTTCACTTCAACTGACAAGAATAATATGTGGCATACTTTGCGACAAAAAATTAATGATAGATAAATTAATACATGAATTATTTTACAGGTCATCAACGACCATTTATTTCAAAAAGTGAGCTGAATGAAAATTCACACAATATAATCTCATCACGAATATTTATTCAGCGTAAAATACGATTTCAGATGTAATCTATGAACTAATTTAAAATAGTGAAAAACTTACCCGTGTTTATGACTCTATTACAGCCTTACAATGTCTTAATGAATCTTGAAACTCTCGCGATAATTAGAATAAAAATCGACAATACACACAAATAATGTATAATATTCGAAGCGAAAACTTTTCATGAACACATTAATACATGTATAATTGTTACATTTCAAGATTTTGAGAATCCTCTCGACAGAGAATATGTTGCCATGATCAGGAAATACGAGAAACACGGTCCAAAAAAGCCAAAGCACACAGCAATAACACCGAGCCTGCGATGCTGACTGGACCAGGAAAACCTGTTGCTGATCTTATATTACAAGAATCACAATCGATATACTCAGAAATATCGCCTCATGCCATTCTATAAGTTTCACTTGTTGATTTTCCTCTGTAGGTACAGAACTGACTGTACTTTTATGCGATTTATTTCCCATACGACCATAAGAGCTTACCCTCGCACTAGAAATTGATTTCTCTACTCAAGATACCGGTACTTGATATTAGTCTACTTGTAAATAATTCAAAACTATTAATGGATATCTTTATTCCAACAACTTGATTAATATATCAAGCAACCGTGATATACTATTTGTCATTAAATATAATATTAAGGCTCTACCTTATAAGCCTAGATGCTGTTTTTCTAAATAAATCATAATATGTAACTTTTATTACGATACTTGAAATGAAAATAAGGAAAACTAATTGAGGCTCTTTATCTCAACAAAGTTTGTTTACAATCTACTAACCGTATTTCAAAAGAATGAAGAAAAATATTTGAATTAAAATAAAAGTTTAAATATTGGCTAATTAGGAACTGCTTCAATGAATGGTGAAAAATTTTATCCTTAAAATATTTAGGCCACTGAGAAATATTATCTACAATAATTGTATGCTGGAAACCAATAAATGAATTAGAATATAAAAAACTGCTAATGTTTTTATAAATTATACATAAGCTGTTTGTATTGAATTAATATTTTGTCATGTATAACATCAATTATTATTAGAATTTTCGATGTGGTATTTATTATAATTCATCACGGCATGGACATAACGGCGATAACAGCAATGAAAATAGTGTTGGAAAAATACGAGAGAATACAGTAATAATTTTCAATGTTTATAAATTTCTTATTATTTACAAGACTCTCAATTTTAGAGAGTGGGATTAGGTAAAGAGACATTGACAGAGAAAAAGGAATTTGATAACCACTGATGACCACAAAAATCGCCCAAAAAAGTTTGTGGTCGAAAAAGAGTTGCATTTGTCTACCATCAACAACATAATATCAATGTAATATTCCGAACTTGTAGCCTACAGATGAACACATTTCTATTTTAGTTTTATTTTGAACAAGTAGTATTATTCAGCCAGCATATTTCTATTCATGACCACACACGGAGAATCAATAGTCGAGTTGCGACCAACAGGTTTTCTGCCTCAAGACCGGTCTCATCCCGTGCTAATCCGACGTCAATTATCAATATTCTCTGGCAAGAGAATTATATTGATTTCAGCTTCCGCCGACTGGCAAAAATGCTGTGAGCATGATTTGATGGTCATGGTCAATGCCTTTTTGCGTCACTTAGCCTACTCCATAGTCAAGGGAATTAATGGGGTCACGGCAGATCAATAAAAAACTGGCTTTCGGCAAAATTGAACTGAGATGAGGCTGAGGAAAGACAAGTGGAAGATAAATATGAAGTTCATTCATAGCCTAGGCAAATTAGACTTCTGCTTGATAAAAATAAGGTAAGGCTGGAAATGATCTTAAACCACTTTGGGCATCCCAAATAAGTCTAATATGAGTTTGCGACGGTTTCTGAGTACGGCGTAATATAGGGTGCCCAAAAAACCTCGAAATTTTGGTTTAGTTTCTAGTTTTCTGCAATTTACGTGTAAAATAAGCGTCGGACAAAAAAAATCATTACTTTGTTTTTTAGTAAATAAAATTTCCAAGAGATTGATGCCTAACTCATTCCTCTAAATTTAATAAATACCGAGTTATGATTTTTAAAAAATGAGGTAATTTTTCAAGAGAAACGAAAATTCAAGCATTCTCAGTTATTGACTGTTCATATCTTCCGGCTGATGTATTGGAAATGTGTGAATCAAAATCCCTCTGGGAATAATTTTATTCTTTACAATTTGAGACCAAGTAGGCCTTTTTATCTGGTCTACTTTTTGAGCTACAGATGATAACAAAATTCCTTACATTTAAAAAAGACCATATTTTTGGTGGGAAGTCCAACACAAGTTTCTACATACTTCTATTGAAGTTTCCAACTAGAATATATTGTTTCTGAGAACATTCTCCCTCAGAATACCTACATTGCGGCTCTAAAACCAAATTTTTTTAAGAAGTGGGAGGTGTGAAAGGATACTTCAAGGATGATAAACTGAGGACGCTCCTAACTTTTGTATTAGTGGACGGATCTTATCAAAAATAGCATCAAGGCTGTTCAAATTCATATATCATAATGTTAAATTCGGTCAAAATTGAACAATTTTTTAATACTGTGAGTACTTTGACTTGATTCTTATATACCGAGAAGGCTATTTTTTGTTTTCAAATACATCTATCTTGAATGCCAATGATGACAATTTGGTCTCAAATTGTAGAACAGAATTGATGAAATTTTAACCAAAAATGTCTATTCCAAAACACCATAAAATGCTCTTTTTGACAATGATACCTGTAGAATTTTTTCCGGGGGAGAACCCCTGGACCCCATTCACCTGTTGACCCTCTAACGAAAATTGAAAATGCATAGCTTTTAGTTTAGTCTCTTCCAAAATATGTTCATATATAATACAGTATCTATTTTCGAAATATAATGCTATAGAAAATTATTTTATAAATTTTATATGAAGCATAAATTTGTAAAATGATGAACTAGAATTTTTCTGCAATATATACTAATATTTGAGTAAGCAATTATGCATTCAAGTTTTCTTGCTATCAAGTTGATGGAAATTACTTTAAATTCTGAATCATTGACATTTTCTGATAATTCCAATGTGAAGTATGTAATGTGAAGTAAGTGGGGCCCGCGGGTTCTTATCGCCGCCACTGTCGATAAACACACCGATCTTCACCTCTCGCCTTGTCAAGGCCAAGTGCCCAGACTATTTGCGCAAACTGTATTTATTACAAAAATTCAAAATGAACAATCTTTATTTACCAATGGAAAGAGGAAGTTTTAACGTTTTTTTAATACCTTACACGAGTGTTCAATGGCCTCCGGCTGCTGGATGATCTGCGGAACCGTATCACTGCTGCCGTGCACTCAATAAAAACAGATACGCTTCTCGCTTGTGAGACGAGTTTGGCTACCGCGTAGATGTTTACCGTGCAGCAGCCGTAGGCCACAATGAACACTTGTAAGGTATTAAAAAACCGTTGAAACTTCCTCTTTCTATTGGTATAAAGATTGATCATTTATGGGTCCAACATTTAGAATGACTGTATTGTTAATCGTTGAAGAGACCGAGTGACTCAATAACAGTTTCATCGTTCAATACTCAGTTTGACATCTCAATATTAGTAACAGCATTCAATTTGCCAACAAAAATAGAATATGATTTCAATAAGCCGCAATTAAATTCACTCCAATTATTTCGATGTTCTATAATCTCATATTATTTCCAAGAACGAGCTATATTCAATACAACTACAGTATTTACAATTTTCAAATATCACATTTATTTACAAATTCACTAATTTTCATATTTACAATAATCACAGAGATTTGAAGGTTAACATAAATAGGATAATAATTAAACATCAAATACTGAAAACTTTAAATTAGAATCTAGGTTTGAGTCAGTTTTGATGGACACACGAAAAAAGAATAAAGTGTTTTAAGAGGAATCTACCGAACGGTTTACCGCACAAACTTATTTTCGCATCAGAAGTACCATAAGGCTGGAGAAACATTTCAACGTGATAGCATGTTAGAATTATATCATTTCCATAGACGCATTCGGAAATTTTTGATGCGCACATTCAGGTCATAAATTGATGAAAATTTTGTAAAAAGAGCTAAGAATAGGTAAAAAAAATTCTCAAGATACAATAATATGAAGTACAAGCCTGTCAATATTCAACAGGTTGATACGTGTTTATTTAGATCAAAACGAAATGACAATCAAAAACCTTGATTGAAAGAAGGAGAAAGTTTGAATCTTCAGCCATATTTAAACAATGGACCGTTCCGATGGATAATGGAATAAGCTGATACAGAAGGACAATGTTCTTCTTTTAACACGTCATTCAAATACAACAAGAATTTCATAACTAATTTTATACTTTGAAACCATTTTTGAAAATGTTTTGATAGAATACACACTATCTAATAATGGTTCAAATATAAGTTTAATTATTTATATTTAAAATTCATCAAATAGAGTTCACATAAGTTCTACAAATAAGGAGAGTGAAAACAAAATCAATATATTTTCACGATAAAATAATCTCAAACAATTCAACAAATCATTCATAATGATTAGCTGTAACATCAATGCAATACAACAATCAATAATATATTTTTTCAAATCACAGTGAACTTAACCATACAGTCAAGAGTTGAAATTTAAAACTAAATAATCGGCCGATTGCACGGTAGCGAATTAAATTCAACCAGCGGAAAATTCAGTCATTTGACGGAACTGATACAAAGATATCCCCATTGAGTTGATTTGACCGTGGTTAGATTTAAATTGACTTCCGTTCCGAGCAATCGGTCTGAAATCTATTGAATTCGAAGAAAACCAAATCAATAAAAATTATATCAATACGAAACTAACATCATTAAAATACATAAAAGAACTTGAAGCAAAGCACTGATGGTTTAGGCAGGAGCCGATTTAATATAGTTTATATTGGAATTGCACTTTAATTGTAAGGAATATACATTAAATATATACATTGCAAAACATTGATTGTACCAAGTACCATGATTTTTTTAACATCAAATTTCATCATGAGTAATGAAAATAATTGTAATAAAATTTGGAAAATATCCATAGAAATATCCACAGAAAATGATTCAAGATAATAACATTATTTGTGTTGAATAAACAAAGTTTATTCATTTTAGAAGTTGAAAACGGAGTTACGAATGATTAACAGAGCCGAAGAATTATCGAAAAAACTTGCGATGTAAAATATGTATTACAGTATAGACTTTCTAAATTAAGTAGATTTTGTCAGGAATGATTGAAGTTTTCAGTGAGATCGACACCAATACGGTTGTCAAGAACACGATTTATTGAACACGGTATATCTTCTATATACCGTGGTCAAAAATCAATAAAATTTTCTGGTGATTATGACTTTCAAAAGAAATAGAAATCCCGCCTGAGTAGGAATAAAACAAATAGATTGTCGAGTACAAAAATCATGTTACAATAGTTGTGAGCAAATCAAAACTATAATTAGTAAAAAATAGAAGTTTCCAGGAAATAAATGCTAGAAAGAATAGTAGGTTTCACAATTTCATGTGAATGGAAATGAAATATAAAGTTCTAAATAGCATAGCAGAAAGCAGTGAGAACAGTAAGGTTTCTAAAAAGCATAATAAGAAAGATAAGAAAGAAAAATAAAGATTTTCAAGGTAAATTTACAACTCATCATCAAATGAATAAAAGTTGAAATAAATTTCTTAAATATCAACAAAATAAAAACACATAACGCAGATCAACTGATAACGCCATGAACACAAACATAGAAATAAGTAAAATAAAACAATTTCATTGATTTACAATATTTTTAAACAATAATTATTGTAGAATAATAGCAGAGGATACGTACCTATAAAGCAATATAAAATTAATAACAATAGTCAATATAAAGAAATATAATCGATTACGAATATTATTTGTGCTTTAAATAGTATAGCCTCTACTATACTGAAAAGGGAAATACCATTTACTGTAATGTATTAGTAACAATAATAATATACAATATAAAATATTTATTGTAGTATAATTTAGTTAGATCAACAATAATAAACGTTGTTGAATGAATGTAGTGAAACATAGTAACTAGAACCCAATCGCATAACATCTATCACTTTTTAAAATACATAACGTAAAAGATTCGAATCTTCTATCAACTCAAACATGAATTGGTAAATATATTTTTTGATTAACAACAAAGGAACATTGATTAGGTCAATGGGTCCAATTTCTATACAAAGTAAATTATTTTGCAATAATATACTGCAAAGAGTAAGGAATGGATAATGAAAGCTGGTCAAGTAAAAATAATAATTACATTATTATCAATGTTACGCTGCGTTTAGACGTTGCCAGTCGACTAGCACTAGTCGAATTGGTAGTTTTAGTGATAATTTAAAAGATCTCAGGAATAGGAACGCTCATTTTCTCCTTAAGAATGGTATAAGTGTTGAAATAATGATATTTATATGCTATTTCTTAATGCCACGTAAAAAAGTTAATACCATATAAGTTGTTAATGGTACAAAATATAGCTTTTTCTGAATAATAATGGTATTATAGTATTAAAGAAGGAATTTATTCTTATGAATTATTAATAAGATACATATAGATAAGTCGACTGGTAACCAAAAAGTTTCTAATCGACTTTTTCTACGAATTCATCAACAATTTATACTACGAATAAATACCATCTATAACACCATAATATTCTAATGTGACTTGTAATACCATTTGTGAAGCCTGAGTTACACCAAACTACTTGATTAACTGCTAGCGAAACAGCAGACACTATATTATATAGCAAGAGCGACAAAGGCAGCAGTTTCTAGTAGTAAGTAGCTGCTATTAGAAGCTACTGCTCTAGGCTAGTTACACCAACCTACTTTATTAGCTGCTAACGAAACAACAGATACAAAGTTGCTAGTGTGACACAGGCAGTATCTTCTAATAGCAGCTACTTACTTCTAGAAGCCGCTGCCTATGTTACACTTGCTATTTAGTGCCTGCTATTTCGTTAGCAGCTAATAAAGTAGGTTGGTGTGACACAGGCTTAAGGATAGATGAGCGTTCCCGCACCCAACATTTTAGAAATAAATCCAACTTTCGACTGGTATATAATATGCCAATGGCAACGTGTTAACGCGGCATTACAATGTGACACCGGCACCAACAGCCGAATTATTAACAAGAAGAAAAAATAAAGAAGAAGAACAACAACGATGACAACGCAACAAACGATAGGTGATGGAAAATGAGAAGAGTAACAACGTTAACAATGAGGAGAGGAGCGGGAGTGGCGGTCAGTCGAGAGTGCGCGTGCGCGTGAGCCTGTATTAGCTGGACATGCAGGCGACCAGCTGATGACAGAGTGCACTGTACTGGCCCTGGTCGCCTGAGATACGTCGCATCTTCAGCTGCGTATTTTGCGACAGCACTTGCAGTTCTACCTGCAACAAAACACGCACACATCGATCAATTATTTATTCTATCCGTCTCCATGATAAAGCACAAATACACAGTTGAACAGTTCAACTCTGTATCAAGGCTATGTTGTGGGAGTGGGTGGGGTGATTTAAAGTGTATTCAAAATAGTGTTATTTACCAGTAGAAAAGAGTATTGTAATACTATATTCTCTTTGTAGTGTATTCTCTTTGAGACAACACGTTCCAATCGATAATCATGAAAATGGTACCAAATTTTTGAGAAAGATCTGTATAATTGTTGCATAACCTTAAAATTTCGATTTTCAACTTTAAAATGATAGTATAAGTCGACGAACATGGAGAAAATTTCACTCATTTTATCCTACAATTGAAAAACTTTGATGAGTGATAATAAAATTTCAAGGTACAGCAACAATTCTAGCAATGTTCATCTTCAATTGAAGTCCATCCATGCATTTGTAGCTTTAAAAAAAGCGACCGAAAGCGTAAACTGCGGAATACCCGTTTTCATGATTTTTCCAAAGGTTTTAAGGCCTCTTAAGTAACATAGGGAATATGGGAATAGGCCACGAGAGTAGCAATAACTGTAGGCTATCGTTACCTGTCTATCTATCTAGCGTATGGCTTTGGTTGGTGGGGAGACCCGAAGGTAGTTCCACCTCGCCGTTTATAACCTAATTCCATTAGGTTGAAGTTCCATTTCACTTTGCAAAATGTTCACTAATTTTGAAAAAGGTTCTTTTTGATATATGAAATTCTAAAAGTTTATAAAACACTAACACATCACAAAAACACGAAATTTTCAGGAAAATATTGAATTTTGAAATAAAAATTTAGAGCATGAAATATTATCGTTACCTGTAGACCGCAGGGATATTCGAGCGCGAGCGTGTTGTCGGTGCTGAACGAGTGGATGGAGGGCGGCAGGGTGGCGGAGACGGCCTTCTCGACTAGGCCGAGTATGTCGGGCGTGGCCAGCTGCGAGCAGAACTCGCTCAGCGCCACCTCGAACGAGCCGCTCACCGTCTTCTGCAGCTGCTCCGAGTTCAGCAGCGCCGGAATGCCTCCTCCGCCCTCTTCCGGGCTGAGCATTGCGCATGCGTCGCACGAGTCGGCTAGAATACGCTGGTCGCCCAGTTCGTCGGTCACTGAGATCGCCGGTGTGCCGGTCTGCGTCTTCACCGGATGCGGTTCGCCTGCCAATCACATGCCTTATTTAGTACAGTAGGATAATACAATCATTTTATATATGAAAGAAATATGGTTGTTTTTAATGGAAAAAGAAAACAATAGAAAATTCATAGATAAAACGAATAAAAATATCACAGTCATTACAGTAATACACAATATGGTTGTATTATATTGACACAGAATTATTTTGTATTGAATTATTCAATTTTAGAAATAGATCTCTATTACTCTATTATAGAGCCTACAATAAAAGAACACAAACAATGTCACAAGACGAAATAAAAATTTTAATATTAGGCAGCTACTTTGGATTAAATACTAACCAACGTTCATTTTTTTGCAGGGGATACGATGCCCACATAAGCTCTAGACTTGTGCGTGGGTAATGGGAAGGATGATGATGATGATGAGAGATAAATGGACCTACAGCTCTAGGTGGGTTCCTAACCACCGGGAAGCGATTTTATAGCTCATAAATGTTGTATTTACATCATTTCAAAAATGAGTTTATGTACAAATCCAAAAACATTTCGATACATGTAAAATTATACAAACACGAGAAAACTAATAATTTGGAAAAAGAACAAAATATATAAATTTCCATCTTTTCGTTGAGAACAAAAGTTCTCATCTTTTTTGCTGAGGTTGATGCCTACATACGTTAGACTAGAAGTGATTCAGATTTGGAAATTTCAAGGAAGGGTAATTGCTCATTCTTGCACGTTCTTAAAATCAAAAAGAATGTCTCTAATATTATTATGAATGAAGAAACTGACCTGGCCAAACTTCTTCCTGGATCATTGTGAGAGGAGGCGATGGACTGGAATGGTGTAGCGGCTGTTGCATCCTCAGGTCTAATGGCATGCAATTTCCATTACTGCCGCTGTAGGCGGTACCTTGGATTATAGAGCCTGCAATACAACAACACTAACAATGTCACAAGACAAAATAAAAGTTTAATAGTATTTCAAACATTAATTTACGTACAAATCAGAAGAGATTTCAATAAAAATGTAAAATTATTGTTACCTTTAGAAACGCTTCTATCAAGCAATACTCTCAAGTATCTAGTATTTTGTTATTATCATTGCCGATAGTTGATGGCTGAGATGTGTTTTAGATTGGAGACTCACACTTGGAGCGAAGCATTCACCGAACTTGACATACGAGACCTAGGCCTTGCTAGCAACTTTCATACAAGAAATAAAGTTCACCATATTTCCCAAATTATTCGGGAACATTGGATGATTCGGCGTGGCGGAACACCCGAGAGGGTCTTCCCTCCACATGGAAAGTTCGCTCGGTTTGATCATCAAGTGGATGACACAGTGGATCAGGTTTGTACATTTTGTATTTTGTACCGTCATCACTTTCCACAAGAAATATTTCTCTAGTTTTGAAGACCTTGGTATACTTCAAAAATCAATTCTCTTTTCATCAGATAAGAAATTTTCATTAAGAATTGTACAGAACTATCTACAGTGAATAGTCGCTTCTTCATCAATGATAGGACTTTGCACATGTATTATGTGCTTTCAATTAATGTTCATAAATATAATAGAATGACTGCCTTTATTTTTTACCTAGGAGGGCCAAGTTAGGGCGCATCTTACATTTACATGTACAATTCTTCTCTGTAATACGAAGAATGCTGATAAACTCTTGCATTTCCATTGCTGGTGACCTGGTCGAATGTTTTTTTTCCTATTATTGCTGTAGAATGTATACATTCTAATGTGTGCCTACCTCTGTTTTGTTGTTGTTGCTGTAGCATTACATAAACCATTCTTCACTTTACATTATTATTCATATTTTTTTCAATTTATTGACATTCTGTTTATAAATTCTGTGAATACTAATTCACATTTGTATTTTCCCTTTCTTCTCATTAATTTCGTAATTCATTTATCTTTAATTTCTCGCATAATTGATAATAATTACGGTCTACAACTCATGCCCACGCTAAAGCCTTGTGGGTATATTGTCTCTTTCCATTGAATTTGTGTTATCTCTTTTTTAAATTGTAATATCATGCTTACGTTTGTTAGATTAGTTAATATGCGTTTGAATTTTCTTTGTAATGGATTGAGAATAAATTCGAATTTGAACCCTCAGTTACATGTAATCCTCAAAATACTGCCTGGCCTGTAAAGTGTTTGAACTCACCCTGAGTAACAGTGCTGGAAGGCGGATAGAAGTCAGTCTGCAGCTGCAGCCTCTGCAGGTGTTGGGAGAGGACGCTGCTGCCTGACAGGCTGCCCCCTGCTGATGACGTCATACTGCTATCCACCGCCAACCGACTGGGACTGGCACAGCCGCCCCCCGAATAGTGGATCGGCGAACCTGAATCACATGAATCACTCTTGCAATTATCTGCATTTTCATGGATTTTTTTGTCTTTTTTTACTCTATTATACAGAGTGATTCAAAAAGAATACCACAACTTTAAAACTTTGTATTTAATGAAAGAAATATAATAGAACCTTCTGTTATACATCATTTCAAAGAGTAATTAAAGAAGTTTTTTTCACTCACAAAGAAGTTCAGAGATGTTCAATATGACCCCTCCAGACACTCGAGCAATATCAACCCAAAACCTCCCTCAAACTCTTTCCACTCTCACTGTAGCATATCAGGCGTAACAGTTTGATAATCTGCTGTTATTTCTTGTTTCAAATCATCAATATCCATCCACTATTGATGATTTGAAACAAGAAATAACAGCAGCCATCCAAACTGTTACGCCTGACATGCTACAGATAGTGTGGAACAAGTTTGAGGGAGGTTTTGGATTGATATTGCTCGAGTGTCTGGAGGGGTCATATTATGGAACATCTCTGAACTTGTTTGTGAGTGAAAAAAACTTCTTCAAATACTCTTTGTAAAGATGTATAACAGAAGGTTCTATGATGTTTCTTTCATAACATACAAATTTTTAAAGTTGTGGTATTCTTTTTGAATCACCTAGTATTTTTAGACAGTTAGCCTGGCTACAGTTACTGTAGATGACGTTGTCTTTTGCCTTCGTGGCATTCTGAAAATAATTTTTTTGAAAATAAATATTAATATTCTTATTAAAACAGTAGAAGTTGTCATAGCCACAAATCCATTAAAATATCAAGATACCGGTTTCGGTTGTTACACCACTATCAATCTCTGGTAAACTATGATTCCATTCTTTTCAGTCTTTCTGTTCAACAACGGCAATATGCTTGAAAGGCGACTGAATAGAGAGCTTCATGTCGAGTTATTTCAATTGCACAAGTTAAGCTTCAAATTCAATGCTAATAAAAAACCAATAACATCTCAAAATCATATCAAAATATCGTGACTTGGAGCACCAATACCATTCCGCTTAAATTCAAGAATGATCCAGGTTTTATGTGTGCAGTGATAATTTCCCTCCATTTTCACAATATCGTCTTAGTTATAAGAACGAAGTTGGATTTATAATCGATGATATTTTCCAGTAAGTTTATTGTATTATATTATAGTTATCAGTCTTTGGAATGTGTGAGAAATCAAATATAACATATTTTATTCGATTAGGAACATCAGCATTGTATACACCCAAATTCTTCAACAAGTTTTGGAAAGTAACTTCATAACGTAATCACAAAGTATACTTGTCTTCAACAAGTATTGGAAAGTACCTTCATAAAAAATAGATGGGAAGTTGTTTGTATTAATAGATAACTGCCACAATTGATCAAAGTCTATTACTAGTAACGCCATTAGATAATTATATCTTCACATTTTTCAATTATTACTTCCCATATTTCAATATGCGAGTTTCAATATCATATCTAATTATTACTACTGTACTCATATTGTTTGATATTATGAACTAAATAATAAGTTTTGGCGAATTGAAATTAGAACTGCTTGAATCTCATGATAGATCACTGATTCTTTCAATATTAGTTTTGTTGTATGCTGTCACCTACCAGCTGGAGTCAATGGAGAAACACAGCCGCTGATTGGTTGATGAGGTGGGGAGGGGGATGGACTTCCCAGAGGAGTGCCTCTCATCTGCTGCATGTCTAGGCAGTGCCTCAGTTGGAGATCTGCTAATATTTGGCTGTCATTCAGCACACTGCTGTTCTTCTATAACAATGAACACAATTATCAGATTCAATAGGATTTAATCAACAGAGATAAAGTTTATTACTTTGGTGGCACCAGAATCGTGCTTGTTTCTGAGACATAATAGTTCAATCAACAGAATGGTGGGAAAATAGTGATATTAAATAGTATAGTAATAGCAAATATAAAATTATGGAATGAATGATGTATTGATGAATAGTTGGATAGATCGATACGATTGAGAAAAATCTACATGCTACGAGAGATTGTAAGATGTTTGTGAGTGAAAAATATAAACTGTATTTTGTGATTTCCAATTGAAACTAGCCACTGATACTAATCATCAACTTTTCCTAAAAAGTTCTGATTCCTCCTATTCCTCAAAAACTAAAATATTGTTAATCATATATTTTTTGTGCCCACACAGGTAATCTCGGGGCTTTCTATATATAATTTATTTTTATTATAGTTCTAAAATTACTTATTCATTGATCACTTTCCATACCATGTCATTTTTTAAATATTGTATATTCAATCATTGTATTTTTCATCACTATGTGATGTACTTTGTGTGAGAGATTGAAAAAAAATTCAAAGTATCAAACTTGTTGAAGTCAAAGTTAACGTATCAAAGTTATAAAATTTTCATACTAACACAATTTTTGAAAAATACTTTTCAATATATTCAACTCAATTCAATTGACTTACAATTTTCTACTACTGAAGATTTCCAAAGCTCTTCTCTAATTCACTCACTAATAATTCCTTCACTACACTTCATTAAACAGAATAATGTACTAAATATCAGGGTACACGAGCTCTTACCTACCACCTAGAGTTACAACTCTGGGCGGTAGTCTCAACTCTGCTCAGGGGTATGCCTACAAAGGCACAGTAATGGAAGTTTAAAGGAAAAAAGGAATGAAATCAAGAATTTTCAAAGTACAGCCATCAGTCTCATGCACTGATTCATCATTACACTATAAAAAAATTAATCTGAGCATTCAAAATAGAGATTTTGAAAATCGCACTTGTAAAATTTTGTTTCCATAGAAATAATAATATATGGGTTGATATAGCAGGATTATTTTAACTTGTCAGAAAACAGCTGATTTAACGTCGGTATAAGAGTACATCAATCAGCTGTTTTCTGACAATTTAATAATCATCCTATAACTATTTTTAGGTCAGCTGTTTTGATGAACTCTTGACGATTTTTCTCGAATAAATAAAAACAGATCACATGGCTAACTTCATGCCTCAAATTTAAAAATAACAATACAATATGGAATATTTTCAAAATTTCAAATTCCTTTTAATTTTCTCTATAGATAAATTAAAAACATAAATAAAAGGGGAAATAGTGAGCTGCTTATGTGTTTCAGAATTTTTCTCAATTCTAGTAATGGAACCGCTACCAAAAAGGTTAGTGTATTGTGTATAAAAACTATTTCATGAGTGATCATGATTGTGATTGAAATCACTGTCTCAGCAGCTGAAATAATCTTGTCTCACTCCCACTCACCGCTCTCCTCTTTCTCATTTACAGGCGACGGAAATTTGTTTCTGCTGTCAGCTGATTCCTAAAAGGATCGGTTTTTCCTTTTAAGGTCCTTTAGCGAGTTATCCCAGGGATGAGACCCAGCGCAAACTAATTTTTTGTATCACAGAAACCTCTATATTCCAAATTTCGTCATAATCGTTAGAAATAGCCGTTTTTCGAGATCCGTTGGACATACATAAATACATACATATACATACAAATACATCCATACATAAATACAGAAATTTGCTCGCTTAATATAATAGGATGAAGGATGTTAGTATGAAAGTTTGATCACTTTGATAAGTTATTCACTTATTTATTAAAAACGACGAAATTTTATTAATTAATTAGATAGTGATGTGACTGTGGATAATAACCTGTAATTGCTGGTGCTCCAATTGGAGGGCCCGTAATGATGTTTCAGGAGAACTCATACAATACGCCGACCCTTCCGATGCTCGTCTCACCGGACTGAACCTTTCACCAGGCAAGTGCAAAACTGGACTGTCTTTCAAAGATTCCCCTCCTCTCGAATTACCTATCAAAATTTAATTTGTAAGTTATTTCTAAATTAACACAAGAAAACAAATTCCAATCTTCCAAGAAAAAGAGAAATTGATGAATAGATTATCAAAAACTATATAAATTTAAAACTTTCTATTGAAAACTTTTTAAATTCAATAAGAAAAATGAAAAAAAAAACATTAGTTTGGAAAATCATCTCCAAAATAGATTTTTTTTATTGACGAAATACAGAAGTATGATTATGTACCGAATATAATTGAATTATTATAATACTGATTGAAAAATGAAAAATAAATTATTTTTCAAGCTGGCAGGTCCATTTCAACTGCAGTGAGAAAAATCTGAAAGTAACGTACATTTTCGAATTTTTTTATTATAATCACATTATATTATACAGTATAAAATAATGTCATATATATATATTAATTAATGATAAATGATAATTTTCAAGATTACCGAAATATAATCCTGTATGTGCAATATAATTAAAAAATGTATAGTTTATTCATTATTATAAATGATCAATTTTCAAGGACAATTAAAACTTACTATTTACTCACCCAAAAGTTGTGTGCTGACATTCAACAACTGCACATAATAATTTATAAGGAGTTAGAGAAGTGTGAAAAGTGATAGAACATTCAGAATTTCTACAAATAATTAGAAGTAACAGACAGAAAAAGCTAGGTACTTGACAAGCTTTACAGGAATAGCAATGCACACATATATTATGTACAAGCATAAGTAGCAAATTTAGAGAATAAGTGAAGCAAGCTTACGGGTTTATCATGATAATTAATTATATGAGAAGCTGAAAATAACAGAAACCCCTATTCAAGAAGGTGGGTTATTGTAAAGCAAATCTGTAAACTGTCAGTAAGGTACATTAAGGTTCCTAACTAGCTTCTTAATTTTTCCTTTGATACCTGATTCTAACCCCCCTCCATATTATCATGTGTTGAGTCTAGTTTGTTTTTAGTTCAGATTTTGTTTTTAGTTCAAAAAATCCTGTGAGTTATTTCAAAGGATCATTCTAGGAAAATTATGAAAGTGAGTATTTCAATATTGCATTGAAAAGCTGTCAAAGTTAGTACAGTAAATGTATTGATAATTTTATCCTCTATTTAGTGGCTGTAAGCAATAAACGCAAATTTGCTTCTAATACAACAACGAAATAATTACATTATTAAATTAATGCACTAAACAAAAATGTGTTTAAAAACTGGAATTCCTCGGAAATGTACTTGTACACATACAAAAGCAACGTTACTGTTTCAACAATGATTGGATTGGAATCGATAACACAGCATAGCAAACAACAAGTCGATTTTCAAGAAAATAAACTAACAATGTTACATCAATCACAAACAAATTTGAAAGAACAAATCAACTTGCCTAAAAGTGAAAATAATGACATTCAACACACAGATACATACACTTTCACACACTAATTGTTAAACGCTAAACAAAGCTACAAGTACAATGAAAAAAGAGGTATGAATAAACATTCAACTAACGTACACTAGTATAATTATCAAACTACTGTACTGTATAAAAAAGAAATCGAATTTCCAAAAAAAAAATACAACCTACTTTACAACATTAACGAAGCGGTTTTCCAATATTTTTTTCATTTTTAAAGAGAGTGAATCAGAGATAATATTAAATTTATACATTTGGCATTGAGTTTTACTTTTTCCAAGAAATTTAATCGCCAAAATCTCTTTATGAAATATAATCGCCAGAATCTCTTTATGCCGAAAGGACTACGCCTGATGTAAACAGCATCAGGAAACTGAAACGTTTACAGTTGCGTTCTAGGCTTCCGATGTATTATAGCTGGTTCATTTTGCTGAGCCACCTGGACTGTCAATGAATTACCTCATTTACCTCAAAGTTCATGGGAATTTACTTACTATGATGCAGCCCAGTAAATAGTCTATATTTATACATTATATTCAGGTAATATTCAGGTATTATTCATTTTTTAATTCGAGGGCCTGTTTCATGTAACTCAGGCTCATCATCAACTTTCAGTTCTAAATGAAAGACCGCTCTTTCATTGGGTGACCGACACAAAAAATTGTGCAATTAGGCGAGGTGGAACCTACCCGTAAGGGTCTCCACCGATAAAAAGATCTAAATGCAGTCCGAAACTCACATTTTGTTACAGCACCAAATGAGATAATTCAGAGAAAATGACTGCATTGTAGGGAATTTATTACAGTCTCATAGTTAATGATAATGTCATACGTATGATAATACATGAGATTGTGAATTAATTGGAAAACTGCATCGTTAATTGATAGAATGTGCAACCAGATGGATGAGTGTATACCTATAGTTCTGTGCGCTTCCTGAACAGTGGGTAGCGGCGAGGCAGAGGCGAGAGGCTTACGGAGTGGATGATGCCTCTGCCTGACCGCCGACGAAGCGGCTCCCGCCCTCTGCACAGCCAGCGTCGGCTTGTACTGCCGGTTCATCCGATTCTCCACTTCCAGGATCAGCTCGGGACTAATGACTACGGGTACCGTGCGACACACAACAATCATCTCACAACTCAAACAAAATCAACACAAATCATAATAATACAAATCAAAACAACAGAAACTAACCCGAACATACTCCAAAAACTCATCACTTTCAATTGACGATTTTCTCTTATACAAATGTGTTTCGCGAACTATGCCGCGTTTACATGTTGCCAGTCGAAAATAGTTAGGCCTATCTGAGTGATTATGAAGTTTTAGGTAAGGTGTGGAAAACTATAAATTTTAGGTTTTTTGTCTAAAATTTTAGGTGTGGAACGCTAATTTATCCTTATAAATAGCATTTATTCTTTTTAATTATCTACAAATAAGTTGAATAGCGACCGCCTAGTTGGTGAATAGAATACAAGGTAGTGTTCATGAGGGGATGCGCAGTGGCTAGCTTCTTTCAGTTGATTGTGTGACGTCACTGGAGAAAAAGAATTCGATTTTCCCTATCTTTTACATTTTAACTTAAGGTACGTTTCCATTACTACAAATCACATGTTCCCGACATGTGCCCGGCACAAATGTTGTAGTAATAGAAGATCTAGTACTACAGTAATTTGTAGTAATAGAAGATTTGTGCCGGGCACATGTGATTTGTAGTAATGGAGACGTACCTTTATTTGTAGAAATCTTATTGAAACCGCGGTCCAGTGCTGTTAATAATAAAATAGTGGAATTGCCAATATCTTTTAGTGTTTTATTTTATCTTTTACATGTTAAATACAGCAATTTTCTATATGTTTTTCTCAAAAACTACATGCTTTTCAAGCCACAGTGACTTCTCCGAGATTTATTGTATATTAATCTTCAATTCCTTATACACTTGTATACTTACTTACTTGGGGTCTGATAGTATTAAAGCAACATTAGCCTGCAAATGAACCGTAGAACAGGATTCAGTGGCTTCAAGAATTTCTAGTTTTTGGGAAAAAGACATGGAAAGTTGCTCAATTCAACATGTAAAGTTTGGATGAAATAGATCTCTTCTTCTCCAGTACCGTCACACGATCTGATCACTCAAAGCTTTGAATGAACTGAGATGCGCGGAAAAATTACCTTCTATTCTAATATCTAGATTGGTAATACTGGGTAATTATTGGAATTGGGAAGTAATGTATCCATTGACACCTATTTGAAAGCACCTACTTTGCTTGTGTTACCCTATCTTGAAATTACCCGACTGAACCACATCTAGTCTATCCTAGGGCTTAAGTGGGCAAGAACCTGAGCAAAACATATGAAACCTCTAAAATATATTTATTCTATCTATTATTCCGGGTAAAATTTTGTAATTTCCAAGAAAATGAATGAACAATATTAGTTAACCAACACCATATTCGAGGTTGACTGCGAGTTACAGCAAAATCTTGATGGCCGCAATATTTGAAGTATAAAATTAGGAAAAAGCAGTGCTTTCTCCAAATTGAAGCCCCCAAGTGTGAAAGTGCATCCTGTCATTAAAACCTTCACCAACAAATAATGTCAAGTATGTGCCTGATAAGTGCGAACTGCATAGAGATTTCAGATTTTAATTTCAAATTTTTCTTTACATGTAATTATTATTTATGAAGTCTTTGTTTGAATGACATCGTAGGGGATTGTTTGAATGAACATTGAATCAAAACCATTTTTCAACTAATAGAAAGGTTTTACTGTATTGTAAATAATGAATCTGCGTATTATTTGAGCATGTAATTTACCAATTAAATGTGATGAGAGATTGGATATATATGAAAGAAAGCTATTTTGATGAGAAAACAAATAAATAATAACAAACTAGACCAATAACCTAGGGAAAACAACTTTAATTACCGTTAAATTAAAAACGTAATAATACTTCGTGAACCAAAAACAACAATAATATCTATTTGTCTCACTATCTTCAAAAGTGCAGTAGAACTGATGAGCATTCAAGTAAAAACATCGAAAGTAATTTATTTGAAAGAATATATTTGAAATAATTGTCAACCCAGAAAACGTGAAGCTGTGCAATTGTCATGCAGATAAACATTGAACATGAATGTGCGACTGAAAAGACTTATCTGAACGCCTTCAATCACAGGTATGCGTTCCTACTGCACCTACCTTTCAGAGATGATGGATTGTATCTAGCAAAATACATCTCCCTAACAATTAATGATAGTGGTAGACATAAACACTAATGAAAATTGAACATTCAATTTAAAGTTAGAATACCTACAAAAATATTTTAGAAAAATTGTGAAACAAACCAAAAATGCATTCATGTGCAACATCCTCAAAATAAGACAGTTTAAAATTGTCTATTACACTATTGTTTTAAGCATAGGGGTCTGTCTCATAAAAATTTAGGTGTCTTGTAGAACATAAAAAAGGCGGATAAAGACTAGACATGAATAGCACGGCGTACTATGCAATGAAGTCTAGTGTAGGTCTACCTTTCCTTCACTACAGGACTCCTGACTTTCATGAAATAGGCCCCTGGACTGGTTTTGAGGCTTCACTAATCATATTTTCAACAGTAAAAATTTAAATGTTTCTCCTTTTTCTATAAGTTACGAATTTTTGTTACAAAACACAATTTTGGAAAAAATGTATCTGCAAAGAAAGCATCTGAGCGCAGATATTAGTTCAAATCGAATCAAATTATTTTTATTCAAAAAATAAAAGATTATACGAGTAACATTATATACGAGAAACATTATACGAGTAACATTCATTAAGATGCAAACATTAATTTTGTTGTATTACATACAGAGCCTGTAAAATGTGGAGTGAATTCTCACTCCTCTCAGGAGTGAATTTTAGAATTCTTGTTTCTTGCCTTAGATTCCTTCAAACAGGCCCTAGTGCTCATAACGATCAGTGTAATAGACAAAATCAAACTATATTACTATATTACTCGTATTTAGTTGTGGAGCTCCAAAACATCTACTGTATTAAAGATACGTTTACATTCGTACACATGCATGAGACTTATGTTTGACAAGTCCTCAAACATGTTCTCAGAAATTTTCTGTGAGTTTCAACTCCTCATACATTTTGAACGAACAATATTTTGTTTCAAAATTTGAAAGCAAACTATAGTCTGTTCAGGGAAAGGAGAGACGATGTGAAAAAAGCTGTGCGTGCAAGAGTCTAGCTAGGGGCAGCTAGACCAATATTCACATCATAACTACTGAAATAATATTATTATTATCTGCAGTACGTGATTTTAGTCTAACCTTGAATGAACATATTGTGAACTGGAATTTGACATAACATTTATCGAAAACAGCTGTGAGTCATCGCTTCTATACGACACAAATGCAAACAGCTTGTTTTGAACGTCTCTCGACTCCGTGAACAGAGTATAGTATGTCATCCAAATACGAACATATTTCAAGAATCTAAATAATAAATCTACAATAGCTAACAGATATTTTTGAATGAGGTTTCGAATCGTTCAAGAGGAGAAAATATCAAGGATATTGACGATCAATGATTAAAAACTATCAATCTTGAGATGCGGATAGAATTTGAGAATAGGTTTGTAGGTGAGAAGTTTGTGAAAATTACCAGGAGGTCGCTCCATGACAGTGAGCAGCCCACTACGCCTGGTGCGCTGCTGATTGCCGGCTGCCGCCTGCTGTGCATTCGTCTGCTGCTGCTGATTGGCTATTCTCTGTGCCTCCTCCGAGTTGGCCAGCGCCAGTGTGTGTCGTTTACTGCTGCCTCTGCCCTGCATGTACCTGCCAATCAACACCATTACAGTCAACAAACGAATACATAGAAAAACCCCAAAATGATAATAAAAATCTATCATAATTCAAATTATGTATTATTTATTGTATATTATTATACAGGGTGCGGCAGAAAGGACGGACGTTTTTGAGATGGGTAGTACTCTCCTCCTCCATCTACGAGAGTGGTGGGTAGGGTGCCGTTAGACTCGTGAGTTCATAGCATTATTTGATGTCTGTTTTCTAAGTGAAAACAAACTTTCACCATGTTCCCTATCAAGGGATAATTGGTTATGTTGGTGAAGTGGAACAACCCTACTCGGGTCTCTCCACTATTTAAAGCCATACGCTAAATAAATAAATAATATTATTCGTGTTTCAGTAGTTCCAGTTGTCGTCATGGAGCCTTGGACAGTGGAGCACCGCGTTTTCGCCTATGATTATTTCATCTAAAATAATGAGTCAGTCACTGTCGTACAGCATGAGTTTCGTCGCCACTTCAACATTCATCGGAATACAGCTGTTCCTTTTCGAGAAACCATCCTTTGTTTGGTTGAATCACTTCGCAGGCGTGGTGAACTGATCAACGAAAGAGTAGCTCCGCGGCCTCATGTTCCCAATAACTGCTTCATAATCTAACATTGAATAAGAATATATTGTGTTACGACACTATAGTCTCTTCAGGGAAAGGAGAGACGATGTAAATAAACCTGTGCGTGCGTGAGTCTAGCTAGGAGCAGCTAGACCAATTCACAGTAGAACTACTGTGACTCGAAAGACTGGAAAACCCCGTTTTGCCAGTCAAGCATAAGGAAGTTAATGTCCTAAACTGGCACAACTGAGTGCCAGAAACTTTGGAATATGTGAGAATGGCAAATTTTGATTCACTTGATCGAGGCAGAAATAAGCCACAACAATGGCGTAGCTAAGGCAACAATTTCCTGAGGGAGAGAAAGTACTTACTCCCGTGATGCATACCAAATGTGATCGATAAATCATTTTTTTCAAAATCTGATCAGGATGATATTATTGTAAGCTGCATAATTGGAGTTCTATTTTAAGTAACAGGAAGCCAGAAGTATATTCTTCTTCCTTCTAGAGACTTACATAGAGTAGATAAATATCTTTGACAGATTCAATAATTCCCTAAGCTAGTCTAAACATAGTCAAATGCTATCATAGAATTCAAACTCTTTCTCTACTAATAATCTAATCTTGATGATTCTATACTATTTGTATTCAATGTAAATCCACGCGTCATTAAAAGGAATAGCTCGATTTGAAACACAAATTCAGATATCAGAACAGTTCTACACTTTGAATAATGCTGAGAATGGTCAATCACCTATTAACATCATGCTCTGAATAGACTTCCGATTGCATCTCATCCATTCCGCCGTGTGTGAGATCAATGGTGGGAGATGCTGATTCCTGATCAGTGCCACTGATTGGCTGAGATCGTTGAGCCAGAGCTGGACTACCCGGTTGCAACTGCAATCAATCAACATCATCATCATCATTACACTAAAAGGAATGTCTAGGAATGAATCGCCAACCAGCAACACATCCTTGAACTGAGAGAATCTATTTTATTATGATCTTGATTTGATAAAAAAATTATAAAAAATATTTAAAAAGAAGAAAGAATATTTATATGAATCTGAGTTTTCTTGAAAAGTTATAATTAAAAATGCAAAATGAATACAAAAACTAAAAAATCACTAGTTTTTAGTAAAACTAGACTTAAAATAAAATATTCTTCAACTATAAGAAGGAAGAATAAGATATTTATTTATTTGCACATCTTACGTTGCCAGGTCTGACAAGACCTATGGCAAAAAGGGAGGGAGAAGAGAAAGGAAGAACTGGAAATAGAGGGATACATATAGCAGGATTAATTTAACTCGTCAGAACCTGTTTCGGCAATCACTAAACAGTGATTTTACGCAGTTTTGACACAATAATCCAAAGGCTTAAAAGTCTTGAAGACCTTTAAAGTCTTTAAAAGACCTTTTTAAAGAATACCTTTTTTTTAAAAACCTTTTCAATAATCTGCGAGATTCAGCATTAATTTGTAGGTTAGGTATTGTGATATTGATCGTCGAAACAGCTGTTTTCTGACAAGTTAAATTAATCCTGCTATAATCTTAGTAAGGTCAATGTCACAATGGGCCACCAGAGTGGGATGGATGAATGATTGTGAATCTTTACGTTTAGTAAGTTCTAAAGATATGTTTTTAAAGAGTAATATCTATCTGAGAATGGAAATTTGTTGATAGGAGTTGAGAGCCATCTCCACTTTCCAGGTTTTCTTCTCTTGAGTTCGAAATTTCTATTATATAGATCATATATTTATCAATTGATATTATTTACAAGAAATAGAAACAATTGGCTAAAGGCATAGTAATTGTCAACTGACCAGCTGTAGTTCCTCTTGGCTTCCCGGCTGACTGACAGCCCTTTGGCAATAGCTTTGTAGATTTGCGCCTCCATCTGATGCTCTCCGCCCAAAACCGCCAACTGTGAAAAAAACGACGGTTTCAATTATTTACTCAGCCTTTTATTGTATTCCACTTTGCTACTATTCTTGTACATGGTATGATTGTATGTTGCTGTTTTTGTTGTGTATTTATGAATTTTTTTTTTTTTTCTGAGGATGATGCCCACTTGAGCTGCTTGTGCATGGGTAATGAATGTGATGATGAGATATGACGACTACGTTTTAGGCAGTCGGGACCGACGGCTTAACGTCTCCTCCGAAAGACGGGAGTGGCCGTATTTGTCATAACATCCTTCCGTCAACCAGGCTCGAACCCTGGCCCAATGGATTTTATCTGACTGCTGATAACTTATCAGTCTGACGCCTTAGCCGCCTCGGCTACGAACCACTCCAAATCTATACATCAAAAGTTCTAAAATACTTTTGTCAGCTATAGAATTTTTGCATCAATGACACGACTGTTTCAATGAACGTTTATGTTATTATTGTAAGCATTGATCATGTGGGCTTTTACTTTGTATAAAGTTCAACTACAACAACATGAGATTGGTTTATCCCATAATAATACCATCAAAACAAATATGATTAATTGAATTCGAATACTCTGAAACGCTATTTATTGGTCTGAAGATCAATTTACTATTTAATTTTTGTAATGACGAATATTGAAAACAGAGCTTATAGCTGGCGAAAATTCAATGAATGCTAACACCCAAAAGTTCTCACACGAAAGGTGCTTCACCCCGGTACCTTTCAGAGGATTCGAATTCAATTTTTCAACAATGAAAAATTGTATGACCATTGCCGAGTTGGTTGGTTGGAATCGCTAGTCTGATAAGCCAAAGGTCCTGTTCGAGCCCAGTTTTGACCAAGATATTTTTGTCGGGCTGTGTACTGTAATACTATAAAGTATACTTGAGTGATCAATGAATAAATCAATAAATGAATCAAAAATTGATGATTCGGAAGAATATCACGATGTCTACAGTTAGCAAGCAGGTGATGTCTGTTTTGAGATGAGGTTACCTGCGCCTAATACAGGAGGCGGTTTGAGCAGGTGCTGGTCTTTGATGGTGAAGTTGTGTGGTGGCTGGTACTGGACCAGCGGAATGTTCTGAGGCAGATTGGTGTTAGGCAGAATGTTCAGCGGCTGGTCTCCTTGTTTCATATAATGCGCCTCCAATACCTGTCCAAAAATAATAAAACTCATCAATAAACCGGCATTCTTTGGCAGATAATGCAACTACAAATAGACTTTTCAAGTATTTAGTAATAAGTACAGAGACTATATAACAACAATGGGATCATTGGTGTGAATGGGTCCGTAACATTGTATTGGAATATTTTTCATTCACGCTCCGCCACCGCCATACTTTTGCCAAATTTTTGAATTTGATATGGGATTACAGGCAAACATTAACCCATTCACTCATTTTTCAAACTTATTTAGAGAGAAACAACATCAAAAATAACTTTTCTAACATAAAAAATTGTTTCTCCAGTCTTAGTATTGTGTTAAAAGCTTAGAATAATGACAACTAACACTGGCAAAGGCAAATTGTAGGTAAGAAGTGAATTACTCATCAAAATTTGATATGGGATTATAGGCAAACATTAACCCATTCACTCATTTTTCAAACTTATTTAGAGAGAAACAACATAAAAAAAACTTTTTTAACATAATTTATTTTCTCGAGTCTTAGTATTGTGTTAAACGCTTACAATAATGACAACTAACACTGGCAAAGGCAAATTGTAGGTAAGAAGTGAATTACTCATCATAATGATTTTCGTTTTATTTCAGTGCAAATCTTATGGGAATTGACAAAAGTATGGTGGATTTGTCCGACCTAACCAATCAAAAATGTATCATCAAATGGCCACACTGCTATTATACAGTCTATGTAGTAATAAGTATTAATGGAGTAATTAATAAGTACATAATTTAATAAAGTGATAATTAAGAAATTGAATAAAGTAATAAGTAAAAGTGATGAATATTTCTAAAGTAAAGGCAGTTTGCTTGTATTTAAATTATGGTGCTTTCACGCCTGCTTCCTGAGCATAAGCGGCCCTTACTCCAGGAAGTTTTTCCTTGTTTGAAATAAATTGTGAAGAGGCTTATGTTGAAAATTACAGACCTGTTCGTGAGTTGTGTCTCCTGGGCCCACCGTATGCCTTCTGGCGGTGACATGGTACTTATCAGGCGTAACTCCACCGTCATTTCTTGTGCTAGTTCGTTCAGGCATTTCAACATCGGCGTCACCAAACTGTAATAAAGAATTTGATAATCGGTGAATTCAAAGTTAGTTATAATGGCTGATTTGGATTGAATTGATAATTAATTGTTGATCACCCCGACACATAGTATTATAGTGGGATATCATTTCTTCTAGGAACTTTTGCAATGGAAAAAGTATGTTTTCAAGTAAATATATGTAATACCTTGGATTTTTCAATAAACTCCTCTGATGTATTGTCCATCATCCAGAGAAATTATTAAAAGATATATGCATATTTTCTGGTTAATGATCATTCATCTCTGCTGATTCAGTCAAGTGGATGTGAAACTGGCAACCAGCTGGTAGGCCTAAGCCCACATACGGCTATTGAGCCATTGACAAACAAACAAACAAAAATATGCATCCTAATCAAATTAAGAGATAAACTAAAAAGAAACATCACATTCATTTCTGAACATGATAGAATATTTATTTCAACATCCGCACCACCAAACTGTTGAAAGTTTTATTTAATAAGTGATGGATTTCGATACAACGCAGAAATGAAATTGGAATAGAACACTGCAAGAGCGTCTTTAGTCTTCATTCCGACTTCAGTCAGCTG
The DNA here is from genome assembly GCA_017141395.1 of Laodelphax striatellus. NCBI lineage: Eukaryota > Metazoa > Arthropoda > Insecta > Hemiptera > Delphacidae > Laodelphax > Laodelphax striatellus. The sequence goes on along the minus strand of CM029534.1, from coordinate 18,569,313 downwards.
TCGCTGCACCGGTCATGGGTTTGATTCCCATTCCACCTAACATTTTTTCTAAATCATCCTACATCTCACACCCACGCACTAATCACAGAATCATAGAGAAGTGAAAAGTGTAATGAAGATAATTTGCCAGAGACAAAAATTATTATGAATTTCTCATAAGTATTAAAATTCACTTTCTCACTGAATACGTGTTCCAAACTTCATTTTTAGTCTTGTAAATTTGATTGTTCTGAATGTCAATTATTGTAACTGACAGTTTTTGATGTAGGACAACATACAGCAATTTTAGAAACACAGGTGGTATAACTATAGTACACTTAATTATATCATGATTTGTTAGCGTTATTGAAAATTGAATCAGGGGCCCGTTTCATAAAAATTTGGAAGTCGGCGAAAAGGCGGACGCACACTAGACTTTAAATTTATTTCATTGTACTTTTCGCTATTAATGTCTAGTGTGTCTGACTTTCTCCTGTTTTACATGGCTACTAAATTTTATGAAACTGATCTATAATATTTTTAAATGGTTATGATATTATTAAATATGAGACGTAAAAATTATGAGACGTACCTTCTCCAGGTGATGAGCATCTTGCATGAGATGCATTGCAGCAATGGTTGGCATTGTCATGAGCAACTGAGAAGAGCATTCCGTATCACCACTGCTGACACGCTCCACTATACCTGAATAAAAAACAACCAATGACTTTTGTATCTTTAGGCGAATTGTATCTTGTAACACATTGACTTTTTTATCTTAATGATACACGATCAAAGTGCAAATTTCTAAAGGAGAGAGCAAATATTGGAGATGACAGAGCATATAGGATAGAAAGAGAAAGAAAAGGAATGTTGAGAATTTCAAGAAAAGGAATGATATGAACAAAAGTTTTTTCAACAAGGTTTTCAGAAGACAGACAATTTCACACCTTGTCAGATCAGAATCCCATCTCATAGAATATCTCTATTATTTTATATTTAAATTTATAGAACATCTCACATCTCAACTGTAAGTCAGAATAGAAGACTATCACAAATACTAGATTTCTAGTACTAGATATTTACTAGTAATATAAGTATTAGAAATACTAGATATTTAGTATCACAATATTTTCTTTGAATGGAATAGTTTTTTTTGCAATACAATCAAATTGTATAATTGATTTTTGTATAATATACAATCAATACTTGATTGTCCACAACTTTGATTCTATTCCATGGTAAATTACTTAAATAACTAATCAACAATATTATAAAGCTACATCAAATGTGATTATATAATATTCAAAATATTTTTTTAATATCATCATGTCAGTAAAAATTGTATAATATCTGATGTTTCACAACAAACCATTACTTCCATGACAAAATAAGAACTTAAAAGTTGGTAATTATAAATACACTGAACATGTCACAATTGTGCCGAAATATTAGCGTTTTCATTATGTTTAGATATCAAAACATCTCACCAGACACTGTGTCATTAGTTAATTCTAAATTAATTTCAATTCATTTCATTTGTTTGAATAATAATACTAGAATACTTCTTGAAATACTTCTCAAATACTATTTGATTGGTGATTTGTCTAACAATGTAATCCTTGTACAAAATAGAAATTTTACAAGTAAAAGTAATTCAAAATCATTTTAGATTTGAATCTTGAGTAATAAAGTTATAGTAGTCATTCTGAAATTATTTTAGATTTTATTAATTTTTTTGAAACACTCCCATTTGATTAGTGATATATCAACTAACGTACTGCATGTACAAAATAAGAATTTATTCTGAATTATTTCAGATTTGTCATTTCTTACCAGTAGTGATGCTTGCTCTCCTGGTTTGTTGCGGCTGCTGGGGCTGCTGCAGCAGTGGATTGCTGTTGCTATTGGGTAATACTGCTGTTGAAATGAGACCCATCGCTTCCTGTTCTTTTCTTAAGCTCTTCTCCATTTTGTCCTCCAGCAGGTGGTAGATGGCGCTCAAATGATCAAAGCTATTTTCCAGAACCGACTGCAAACAAACCGTAACTGATAATTACTCATGAACTGGTATCACAAATATACAAGGTGTCATCAAAAAGACCCATACGAATTGAACTCAATAACTTCAATAACCAAATATTATTTTACCAGCGGCCATTCTAAATATTAGCAGCGGCGAATTCTCCGAGCATGCTGAGCATGCGCTGCATGCCTAACAAATAACGAATAAATAAAACTAGAATATAATTGCCAAAAATTTTCATTTGATTATTTGGCAAATAAGCCTCCAAGAAGTATAAGAAACAAAATACTTGGGAGAACAAGATTTTTATTGATTTCCATCTGTGAGGATAGGAGTAATAGTTGCAAAGATAGATTATAACTTTTATTCAAACATGAATTAAAAGAAGTAGTTCTTATTTGTAGAAATCTTATTGATGTTGTGGAACTCCATAATGAAATAAAACACTAAAAGATATTGTCAATTCCACTGAAGTTCTACTTGACAAGGTTCAAATATAAAGTTGTCCGGTATTATAGTAATCTATATATCTTCACAAACGATATCAGAAGTCCTGTAAATCAGGATAAAGGCAGGCAAACAGGAGGGATGGATGGCGCTGGTATATGATAAGCTTTGCGTCTAGTGTGCGTGCGCCTTTTCCCTGTATCACAGGACTCCTAAGTTTTTATGAAACATGCCTCAATTGAAGATTTCATTAATAATAATTGACCCATAACATCTAGAGCATAACAAAAGAGCTAAAAAATAAAATCATTTCAACCAGGTTTGACCAAAGATATACGAATTATTGATCGATGATCGAACGAATTTGAACAATGCTAAACATACAGAAGAGTTTTAGAGAAAAGCTCACCTTGCATATCATGTCCCTATCCAATCCTGGTAACTGGAGCATATGTTCCACTACAGCATTGTTGACGGTCCCTGTCTCAGCAGAAAGGGCTAACGTTGTATCTTCTAATAGGAGGTCATTATCAAACTGGAACAAGTTGAAAAATTTCGATTATCAATTTTATAAATAAATGTCTTGAATTTATTTTTTCATTAATTTATTCATTTATTCATAAAGATACATTAAGATTGATGTATTGAAGTTGAGATTGAGAGTTAAAGTTAAGTACAAAATTACAAGAAATTTTATATACAGCCTAATTCACTATAAATAATTTTATATATACAATTTAGATTACTTCACAAAAATGCTTGGAAGTACACATGCATACACAGAGTAATCCGGACCTCTCTTAAAACTGTTAAAACTCTTAAAACTCTCGTAAAACGGACTTCTCTGTTTTAAGAGAATACTTAAAACATATACTTGTATTCATGAAAATTAATAGGAACGTTTCTACAAAAAAATTCCCGGGAATTGTTTATTACCGAGTTGAAAATGGCGAAACATAGGACATTTGTTCCAATGTTCAAGTTTTTTGGTTTGGAAATGGTCAGGTTTTGTATGAAAGTAGGAGTTTGTAGCAGCAGTGGTTATTGGAATGACAGACAAAATAATCTGAAAACAAAAAGTACAGTTTTGATATAACTGATGTGTGATCAGGAGGAATGGCTGAAAACAATAAATCTAGTTAAGAAAAATATTTCTTACCTGTTTCATCCATTTATGCGCTAAAATTTGTTCCATTTTTAGCCGTTTTTCAGGATTTACTAAGAGCATGTGTCGGATTAAATCTTCACAATCTGTGAAATAAAAATACACAAAACCATTTTTCATTTGTACTGATTTCGTTTCATCATAATAGTCAATGCATTTGGAGCAATATCATCACCGAAATATGATGTCTACACTACTTTAAATGAAATTACAATAACTGGTTCAGTACTCATTGATTGGAGAACATCATATAGTTTTGAAGATTATAGGAGGTGGCTAGTACAGTATTTACAATACATCTTTATCATTGAGACGCAACCTAGTCAAATACATAATTAATTCATACAAAATAGCATTGAATATTACAAATTACAATACTCAAACAGTCATAAACTCAATAGTTACTTACTCTCAAGGTACTGTTATTCTTCAAAATTGTTTAATTAATTCGATACAATTCAAAGAGAAGTAAATTATTATATTCATCTCAATGATCAATAATCTCGAGTAATTCATAGAAATTTTTAATTATCATCTTCTATTATTTCGTTGAAAGAGGTCGCTAATGATCTTCAACAAAACTTTTCAAAACCACCAATAACACAAATAAAGGTAGATCGGTGGCCTGCTTCAGGAAACTAGAAGTCAAGAAATACAGGTGTAATGGCGAACCCACACTAAACAGATAGATCAGCTGTAGTACTTCTCTTAATAGTTCCAGTGATTCTATATTCTATCTGGAAATTTTTCAATAAAATGAATTAATGAATTTGGACAATAAAAACCAATAAATAAATACCTGCACTCATAAAGAACGGAATTCGGAACATGCCAGTCATAACTCTTTTCCGAAGGCAGTGTAAAGTCAAACCATCAAAAGGCAAGGCACCACACACAAGGACATATAAAACTACACCTAAACTCTGAAACACCAAATCAGAATAGAGAAATTAATTGTAAATCCTAGCAAAAGTATTATTCATAAATTTCAATGTATACTTCAGTTGGATAGAGTCCAGTTATTTAAAGAAAATCGGCCGATTGCACGAAATCCAACTGAATTTAACCGCCGTAAAATGACGTCATCTGACGGAATCAATGCAATATCGTTATTGTGCTACGCAGTTGATTGACGTTATCATATGGCGGTTAAATGTTACTGGCTTCATCGACTTATTGTTTCCACATTAGAATTGACGACATGCAGTCAAATATTGCTGTAAATAACATAAATGTTACTCACTGGACTGTTATTTACATGTCGTCAATTCTAATGTGGAAACAATAGTGTTAACTTCGCAGTTCGTCATGGATCCAAAAATTCAGAACTTCATCGACTTGTCGGCAATTCAAGACTAGTAAATTGAATTTGAATCCAGTTAATATAAACTAGAAGAATATGAGTAGTCTAAAAGAACTTCTTCTTCTTCTTTGATTTTGCCTTATACCATTTTTTGAATCAATAGCCTAACTGTACCACAATTTAAATTTAGCTGCGCCTATAATAGACATTATATAGATGTAATAGAGTTAGCAAAGTTATAAAAAATCCCAGAATTCTAAAAGAAACCACAAAAAATTATTTGTTTGTTAATGATCGTTTCATTAACAAGATTTTCAACGACGAAGTCATTAGGAAGACTTGAGGCTACTTGAGTTTTGATTAACTTGTAACATTATACACTGTATACAATACATTTATGGAATTGATTTTCCAACAACGGTTCAAATGTCAGGTGATAATGTTTTTGTAACTACATCTAGATCTAGATGAACTCTTGTAATGAATGGAAAGTATAAATGAAATCAACTTTAAATTCTAGCTCACCCATATATCGGCTTTTGGTCCATCATATTTTAAACCTTCAAATAGTTCTGGAGCAGCATAAGGAGGACTTCCACACCAAGTAAATAATTTTTCGCCGTCTTTAAAATGATTACTAAATCCAAAATCTGCAAATACAAAATGAACATAATGTAGACCAAGGAAAATTTATAATAAACACAATAATTGTGGTCATAAAACTTTCAATACAAAATAGTTTTTCATCATGAAAGAGGTATCAGCTCACCTATCTCAACACCATCTCTTCAAATAGGAGTTTTAGGTACGAAATGCCAGAAAAAATGCCAGTAAAAATACCAGAACCTCAACAAAATTGAAATCGAAGAGCATTCGGGACCGACGGCTCAACGTCTCCTCCGAAAGACAGGAGTGACCGTCTCTTAATATTAAGTATAATAAATTCAATTAAATTTAGTTACCAGCTTCAACTTTTTGATATGTAAATACGGTATATCAGAATCTCAAAAAATTTAAAATTTCCAATTGAGCTCAATAATGATAAAGCATCAAGAGAATTCCTATTTGATAATTAATTTAATATAAGTATATTAAGATCATTTCATCTAATTCTATTTAAATAATTTAAAACTTATTCTTTATATATTTTTTTCAATAAAAAATTATTTCATGGTAAAAACAACTACTTTATATAATTCCTAATAATTTATAAGCTGAAGATAAATCTTTATATTAGTAAATATTTCTTTTTAATTTAATATCTAGTAATCTAGTAAAAATCTAGTATTCAATTATTAATATCTCAATTTCACCCATGCATTTCACCCATTTAATAACTTAGTACATTTTAATGCCAACGGATACCGCCACAGGCAGCTATTTTAGGTTTTCATTATTTTTCTCCCATTTAAAATGTTTATTTTTGAAAATAAATAGAGCCTGCAGATATTCGATTTTATATCTTTCTTTTGGCGCAAACCGCATCAAAATCAGTTCACTCAAACTTCTCCACGAACTTTCCAAAATATACTCTACACGGGCACCAAACTCTTTTAATATAGATGATTGTAATCATTGCCAATTGCCAGCAAAGGTTACACAGCCTTATCAAACAAGTTTGTTATTTTAAAACCAACAGTGCTACTACTGTACAAATATTCAATCATGAAAGATTAAATTAATATGGAATAATAGAAGAATCCTTACCAGCTAATTTAATATTCATGTTCTCGTCCAATAACAAATTCTCAGCCTTTAAATCTCTATGTACAATGTTGCGACTGTGACAGTAGTTAACTGCACACACAATCTGATGGAAGATGCGACATGCTTCCTTCTCACTTATACGTCCATTATTTACTAAATGATCTGAAAAATTAGGTGAAGAGAAAATTAGTGAAGCTGTTCCTCAAAAACTGTAAATCATAAATTAAAGTGATTATAAATTTCTAACCAAGATATTAAATTTACATCAACTGAATTCAATTTTACACTAAAATCTATTATAATATTATGTTTCATCTCGTTTAATGAATCTAAGATAGATTCATATATATCTTATCACCTCATGATGAAAAATCGCATAACCATTGAAATTTCAATAAAATTGGAGATAACGTGAATAACTACTAACCATAGTATTCAGTACATAGGCTGCAGCCATTATAAAAAACAGTCTTAAACTTGAAATAAAAATAAAATTATGGGGGAAATATGAGGTTGTATTATTTGTATTTTTGGCGAAATAAATATACATTTTTATAAAAGATAAGCCCAAACCTCTAGAAGAAGATTATAGGAGAGCTTTTCAAGGAAATGTTGAATAATAAAGAGTTGAAATGTTTGAGTTAATATTAAGGAATTAATTTGTACTAGAATCAATGATTTAATGAATTGAGATTGTAGAGAGAAATTTGATTCTCTGTTGAATGTTTACAATTTCAATACAAGTCAGTAATTTTCCAATAACTAATAGCACCCTACATAGAAAACTAGCTAGCTGATAAGATTAATCTTCAATTTGAATACAGTACTAAATTCAAACAGTAGACAGAAGAAAAGATGAAAAGAGCATGCCAAACAGTTAATTGGAGAAGTTTGCTTTGACCTTAAATACTATCTATCATATTCGACAAGAGAATTTTTCATTGTTGAATAATGAACAACCGTTTGCAGTAATCTAATCTCTGACAACGAAACGACTTTAGGTTGAACTTTTGAATTTTTTCACACTTCATGTCACTGTTATGGGACGCTTATTGATGAGAGGAGCTATCCGATCAACTCAAAAAGAGTGATAATAAGAATAAAAATCATTTTCCCCCCTTGAACTTGATAAGTTGAAGAGGGATCATTTTTCTATTTCAAATTCTAAACATTTAATTCACAATTTCGAAAAAAAAACGTTCAGTTTTCACAAGAAATGAATATGCATCATAACAAATTAGAGTGTATCATTCAATGAATTGCTGTATACATTTATCTAATCACAATATTGAGATATCGCCAATTTCATAAAATGGAAAATGGATATCTAAATAATGGTAAATATATGATTACAAAATGAGGTGATAAATCAATTTATGTTACAACTTCATTTTTATTGAAGTATTTCTAAATTCAATTCAACCAAATTTTGCAAATGGAAATTTATAGTTTCAGCAATGGAAATAAAACGATTTGAAACTTACCAAAAATTTCACCTTTACTAGCATATTCAGTTACTAAATATATCATCTTTTCGGTTTCCATAACCTGAAACAAGCGTCAATCGCAATGAAGTTGAATAAGTGTTGATTTTCAAGTTGAAACTCTTTCAAATTGGAGTAATTGAAATGAGTTGAAATAATTATGTTGAATTGTACTTATGATGAATGTCAATCATGTTGAAATCCATCCATATTGGAAAAATTGGAATCGCAATTGAACAAATATGATTTCAATAGTCTTCATTAAATTTACGGTAAACACTTTTTACCTCAATCTATCTTAATAATATTGATGTTGGACTTGGATGCTTGCAAGAAATCATATCGATGAAGTCAACTGAAGTTCACAAAAATTGATAATCAGAGTGGATTTGAAGCAATAACGAATTGCGTTTCATCCAATACAAATTTTCTATCACCAAGAATATGGTGCTATGTATAAGCGCTACCTCAACGCAGTATTCTAATAAGTATGATTACTTTTCTTTCTTATAGGTTTTTCTGTATTGGATTAGATTACTTTAAAAAAATATATTTTGCTATCCATTATGTATCTGTAAATTGTAATATTTTTTTTAAATCTAGCTAAATTTTCCACATGAAGATTTTCATATTGAACCTTAGGGAATTTATTGGGAATTTTTAATAGGGAATGTATTTGGGTTATTTATTGAGTATATAAGAGCAATGATGGAATCAAGATAACAATATTCTGAATAATGATACCGACTGCTGTTCCTTGTAACTTAATAGTTATACATTACTTTTGTTTTATTTTTTATTTGGCAGCTGGCGAATGAGTTTCATTCAACGTTTCCATGCTAATGAGTGATGTTCTGTTGATTTCTTTTTAAATATGTTTTTACAAGTATTATACAGTATTTATGTGACAAAATTCAATATAACATCACCCGTTACCATAAAAACGATAAATTAAAGTCATTCGCCATCTGCAAGATTGAAAAAATAGTACTATACCTACAACTGGTTTGAATAATTTTTTTTTCAGATGTAAGCTTCAAGGAATCTGTAGGACAATATCAATTAAGATTAGATTTTAAACAACATCTAACTCAAAACCATAATAATCTTAGGTTGATAACAATCATAGTAATCTAGGTTCATAGTAATCTTAGATTAAGATTTCTTCACGGGTTGTTAGTATAGGCCTATATTATTAAGCTGATAAAGATCTGCCTCAAGTTTGCAATACATGTTATTGAGAGAAAGCTACTTCTTCACTTGTAAACGGCCAGAAAATTTTATCTGATCGAGAAGTCAATTATGTGCTTTCATATCAGTAAACATCAAATGTTATTCAAATTAGTCATTGAAGCCAAATTTCTTTGCTAGTCGATTATTATGTGATATCAAAACAATGGCAATGCCCTATCATTCAACTAACAGAAGAGCTCAAGGTTCGTAGGTGAATCGGTGAGATTATTCAATCAAACCGTGGTTCACCATGAAATATTTCGTATGATGAAACATTATAGACTACTATTCGCATAGTATTCAAATTTTGTTGATAGGATGTGTGTTATTCACGCCATTTTATTATTACACAATAATCATGATTAACAGATCTGTATCTAGAAATGATGCTTACTAATGTTTTTACTCTTGGTAATTCATCAAACTTTTCATTTGGTCTGTTAATTCCATCTCCTTCTGAAATCAATCGTGATGAAAAATAAGGCTAGATAAATCATACAACTGAGATATTTACCTGATACAGTCTTATAATGTTAGGATGCCTGAGCTTTGTGAGAATTTGTATTTCCCTAAAAATTTTCTTCAGGTTATCTTCGTCAAGTTTCGTCTTGTCTATTATCTTGATCGCCACCTGAAAAAAGAAAGAACAAGTTGAAATACTTCATTCACAATCCTCCAGATTATAATTATGCTTTTATCAATAAATTGTATACATAAAATCAAATCATAAATAGAATCACTCATAACAATGAGACAACAAAGGCAATCAAGAAAAATGTACTTCTTTGTGAAACCCAAATATTAAAGAAAAAGTTAAATTGAAACTATTCATTCCTGCTTCGTTTTTTTCATAATGCTATTATATTCTACAGTCACTTGATTTGGAGCATCACTACTGTTGTGGAATGAAATTCAATTAGCGAGTAGACCTATCAAGAACTTTCAAATCCAAATTAATATTTTATATAGTTCAATCATGTTATTAGTCATGTTAATTCAGTCATCTGAAGAGAAGAAAACTCTCAAGCCATACAAACAAATTGCTTTCAAGTGGATAGCATTGTAGAGCTGAAACCCAGCAAAATTGCAAAGGATAGGGTGAACGATCTCTAGTGAAATTCAAAAAATGCCTTACATGAATTGAAACTACTGACAACGCACAAGATTAGCGTATTTAGTAGAAGTGCTGATTTACATCTTTTCACAATAGGTCTAGGGTAGGGGAAACTTACTAACAATTGTTTGCAATAATACAGGGTTTAATTTACTCTTTGTACAGGGTGGGGCAGAGCCGACTGACGAGTTTGAAAGGGTTATAAATAATGAACGGAGAAACTTAGAAAAAAATGGTTTGGTTTATTGAATTCAGCTCGAAAAATAGTTTTCAGTGTTAGTTTTTGAAAAAAAATTATATCGGTTAAATGGCGGCCATCAGCAGCTATACACTGATGTAGCCTATTTTAGAAATTTTCAAACGCATTTTGGCATATTGCCACTGGTAAGGCCTGAATCTCCTCCCTGATTTTCTCCTTAAGCTCTTCCAAAGTGTGTGGGCGATGTTTGAAAACCTTTTCTTAGAGGTAGCCCCACAGGAAAAAGTCACAGACACCAAATCGGGTGAGCGTGCTGACCACTTCACGTCCCCTCAGAGAGATAAGTCGCCCTGGGAACATTTCTCTCAACAAATCCATTGAAATGCAAGCGCTGTGTGGGCTGTAGCCCCATCCTGCTGAAACCATATTTCCCCCAAGTCTTGTTCCTCAGCAAGTTCTTCCAATTTGGGTTGCAGAAACGTTTGTAACATTGTGACATAACGCTCGGAGGTGACAGTGACGGTGATGTTGTCATCTTCGAAGAAGTATGGCCCTATCACTCCAAATTGAGAAACGGCACACCAAACTGTCACTTCTGGTGAATTAAGTGGTCTTTCATGAAGTTGTCGAGGGTTATTTGCTGCCCAGTACCGGAAGTTTTGTTTGTTGACAGCTCCACACAGATGAAAATGAGCCTCGTCACTGCAGAAGTGAGTCGCCATTGCTGGGATGCGTTGAAGCATTTCCTTGCAACAATTTTTACGGTTCAAAAAATCGGCGGCATTTAATTTTTGCACAATCATGATTTTATATGGATGAAAAAACAAATGTTCATGAAGAATCTCCCTAATTGAACGGCTGGACATCCCCAAAGCTATTGCATACCTGCGTGCAGAACGCCTCGGTGATTGCTCGACTGCTGCTCTCACAATTTCAATATTTTCGAGTTCTCACTGTTCTTGGTGCGCCATGTCTTCTTTCTTGTCGTGCTACCAGTTTTCTCGAGTTGACGAACCCACGCTCTGATAGAGTTCACAGATGGGACGGGTTTGTGGACAGGAATGTTAAAATGTCGTCGAAACGCCCGTTGAACTGCGATAATCGAATGTTGATTTTCGTAAAAAGCGCGAACAACATAACCGCGATGCTCTCCCGTCCAATTCATGATGCACACTAAAAACTATTCTCCCGGGACTGTACAATGACGCCCACCGAGCCTGCCTACTCCCACCACAGGCTGATCAGTGCCCCCTCCAAACTCGTCAGTCGGCTCTGCCCCACCTTGTATATGGCTAAATCATCTCCTATTGGAAAAGACCTTTACGAATAATTTTTATTCACAAAGAAAAACAAAATAAAGTATTATTCAGAATCATAGATCTTTCAATGGATCTCAAAAAGCATTAATGGAAGTTTTATCAATTGTATTTTATTTCGTATAAAATATTCTTGCTTGATTTTCTGTACATGTTTGTTAATTTTTCAGCAAGAGATTGAATTGAATTCAAATGAGATTTGGATTGCAAACTTGCTTATCGAACAATACATTTAAGAACATTTAATTTTCTGGTAATGACCCTTATTCAAAGGGCATGATTATACCAGTACTTTCAATGAAATATTATAATATTATAATATTTAAAAATTGCTCTATTAAAGTAGAAATGTTTCAACACTTTCATGGAAAATCAGGGCAGTTTTCATGAGAATACTGATTTTCTGCAAGACTTACGACCGATTGCACGAAATCCAAAAACAATAATTAACCGCCATACGATGTAATGATGACATTTTTGACAGAGATCAATAGTGTTCGTTGCATTGGTTCCGAGGAATGACCTCAAAATACATAATCACATAAATATAATTAGCATTCATGCAATCGCCCGTTGTTACACTATCAAACTGAACAAGCTCGGGGTAAATATTCTATACTCAAAAAACAAGAAATATTGAGTGCAATCTTATCTGAATCGAATTCAATAGGAAAGGTCCTGAGATCGAACCTATAGTAGACATCAAGATATCTTTCTCGTGCCATTTTGTATTTCGAAGAAAATAAGCCGTCAGACCCGGCTGCCCAGAATCAGTCATTAAATTCATCTCTCATCATCACCCTTATGGCACGGTTTCACGATACCAGTAGACACTGACTGGTGTGCATTGCCCTATTTGTTTGTATAGAGAGGAAGATCGTATGACCAACCTGCATGCCAGTAACCTACACGTCTACTGGTATCGTGAAACCGCGCTATTACCATTATCAGCGCACAAGCCTAAATATCAAGTGAGAATCACCTAAGAAAAAAAGATTTAACCAAGGTTGGGTGTGCCAGAATTGAAAATATTTAACAATTATTGTTAAATAACTTATATTATTGTTGTATTTTAACCAATTTACTTTTTGGCAATAAATATTGATTTGATTTGAATTCCAACTGCTGAAGAAAAAAAATGAAAGCAGATCAGATAGGTACTTTGCATTCCGATAGAATACTGTATTTGAAATGAAACGAATATAATTATGAATCTTTGAAATGAATTAGGCCTACTGAAGAGACAATGACGAACTGGAGTAGGAAAGATATGACAAAACTTTTGTTATTTATTGTTTATTAATTAAGTTCAGAACAACTATAAAACAGCAATAAAGTTCAATGTGTTCCAGAATTGTTTTCATATCGTGCCACCAAACAGCAAACGCGACTTGTGCCACATTCCACGCCAGACTGCACTGTGAATATTGTGATAGTTCAACGTTTCTTGCCCGAACCACAAACAAGAGAGAGAATATTAATTTGAAAGATAAGACTGGGAAAGGAGAATGAGAGCGAGTGAGATAGAGGCCGAGAAAGTGTGTGTTCGTGTTACAGGGGAGACCAACTGTGACGTATACATTGACGTCAGTGCTGCCTCCCCCCTCACCAGGCCCACAGCCCCCCGGCATATACAGTTTCACCACTTAGGGTTGAAAGTAGATTAGATTGGGGGAGGAGGTTTGGGAAATGAGCACAATCTTCATTACCTTTTTAGTCAGTTATTCGTAAAATGAGATTTCCAAATTACAATTTTCCCACAAGTATTAGGTTGAATATGCCGTGGATCTTGTCAGAGCAAGATGTATGTTCCTCTCCCCACAAAAGAGAATGACAACAGGTAGCCTACGCAGTACAGTAGAAGCAAGTACGCAATTAGCTTATTGAACTACAATACATACTTATACACTTGATAATTCAATTCAAGTGATGTTATCTTCAGTTGGAACCATTATTAATTATAAAATTGATGGATAAATGAGATTTTGTTGTATTCAAAAGATAATTAGACATTAGGCCTGGTATAATAATATTTTGTGTACACAAACTCAAACTGTAATAAATACCAGCGGTAAATCGGGGACTAATAATACCAAATACGACCAAATGACAGGTCGAAAAATTGGTATGCCACTCAACGGCCGTAGCGGAATCTATGAGCTTGAGCTGTACTTCAGTCTGAAAAGTTGTTCGTCATGAGAATAAAAAAATTGTGAATGGAAACGTTAATCATAAGTGAATCAAATCAAACAGGAATCCTCTCTGTTCTAAAAGAATTGAAACTGGATTGCATCAAAAGATATAAGATACTTTGAATCTACTCATCAACGGATTGCATCAAAAGATATAAGATACTTTGAATCTACTGGTCAACGGATTGCATCAAAAGATATAAGATACTTTGAATCTACTCATCAACGGATTGCATCAAAAGATATAAGATACTTTGAATCTACTGGTCAACGGATTGCATCAAAAGGTATAAGATACTTTGAATCAACGGATTGTATCAAAAGATATAGGATACTTTGAATCAATTGATCATGGCTCTATAGAGTGTTTACAGATCCCCAATCATACCTATTTATCACTGTGCTTTATAACATTAACTTATTCCAAGTGTTGCCAAGACAAAATTTTGTGAATAACATAAATTTCGGGCACTAAATTTTTAGTTCAAAATTCAATATTTTCTTGCATATTTCGTGTTTTTGTGTTGTGCTATATACACTTTTAGACTTTTAAGAGTCTTTTATGTATCAAAAAGAAAAGATGATTCATATCTCATCATCATCCTTCCATTACCTACGCACAAGCTTAGAGCTAATGTGGGCATCATCCCTAGCAAAAAAAAGAACTTTATTCAAAGTTCGAAATCATTGTGAAAAATGGATAAAACTTCAACCTTAGTGGAATTAGGAACATGGCGATGTGGAACCACCTTCGGGTCTCCCCACCAACGAAAGCCATACGCTAAATAAAATAAAATCACTGTACTGATTCTGGATCAAAACTGATCTCGCTTGCTTGAATCTTATCAAGCAACCCAGAATGGCGATTAAAAAAGTGTTCGGTTTTCAAGTATTTGAATGCTTTATTCGCTAACTATTATTCTGCATAATTGAATAACAGTAATAGAAAGCTAAGATAAAGAGTTGAACAATGCTAGTGCTGGATGAACAATGAAAATGAATGATAACAACAGCGTGTGGACATGCTCACAAAGCGTGCGCTGCTCTGCAACTGACACATCATACCAACATCATCAACTTCGATGATACTTTTTCCAATTACTGAAAACAGCCCACGCAAAAATGAGTCCAGTCCTCCATGAGAATTGCACTACATCGATCGATCACAACATAATGATGCCCCGATTGCCCACGCCAAACAAAACCTATTTACTTTCTGTCTCCTCAATCTGATAGATTGGTGTAGTAAGTACAGTGTTCTCAGACGACAGCTGAGATTTCAAGTGAAGGTACTAAATTGGTGGGGAAATACTTTCAACCCTTGAGAAGCAAGAACATACAATTAGATGTGGGATGGAAATGAATTCTGTAAAAGGATACAGATTAAAGTAGTAATGGAGTGTGATTCATTGTCAATCCAGGTACTATAGTAAAATGATACAGATGCATAACGTAGCTCGAAACGTATACAGGTATTACAGCTCAAAACATTCATAACGGGGCCAAGTTTCAAGACAAACACGATGTTACTCATAAGCATGTCGGGTTGCACCAAGCAAGATCAATAATTTTGATCCCGGATCAATACAATGCTAATTTAAATTGGATTGGTCCGTATCCGAGAGAGATAAGCGCCGGTCTGATAATCCATAGGTTCCTGGATCGAATCCAGTTGACGTCACGGATTTTGACCACAAAAACGAGATGCCGTTTTTCGGAAGAGACGCAAAGCCGTCGGTCCGGACTAACTAAAAAAATCGTCATCTCTCATCACCACACCTCTCATTAACCACGCATAAGCCTAGAGCTCATGTGGGCATCAACCTAAAAGAAATAAGATCAGCTGATTCAAAATAGTTGATTCCGGTTGTTGCATCCCAATAAAATTGCAAGATGCAAACAATTTTCTTTCACACCTCAAACGAAGGCCAAAATGACCTTGAATGACAGTCGTGTCCGATTATTTATAATATATTCTATAAATAATTATTGTTCCATAACGTTCAACCAAACAAAAACTTTACAAAACATGATAAAAAATGCTACAAATTTCTGAGGGTGATACCCACATAATCTCAAGGTTTGTGCCTGAGAAATGAAAATGGTGATGACAAAAGTTGAATTTATTGACTGCTTTATGGGCAGTGTGAACGAAGGGTCTTCTGCAGAACCCCACATTTGTTTGAATTAAATAGTGTGTTTCTAGTGAGATACAGTCTTATGTTTTCGAAATCGATTCTATGTAGTGAGATCAAATGTGGGGTTTTTCTGCAAAAGCCCCGGAACGATGGTTCAACGTCCTCCGAAAGACGGGAGTGGCCGAGAAAAATATCTTGGTTACAATTGGAATCAAACCAGTACCTTAACATCACTATTGATTTACTTGAATTATCATCATTATTGTAAGTTCTATCGGAAGTGAAAACTAATTCAAATTCAACAATTGGGGATGAAGCACTTTTTATTGTAATACAAATGTGAAAACCAAATCTAACAAATCAAATAGTACACATCTGTACTGACTGAAATCTGGGGAAATAGCATAGAAAATGTACAGGAATAGGAATTTCAGAAAGTAGATACAACACATAACAATTCTTATATATTTTGTAAGAAAATAGTCGTACAAGATACTTGTTCATAAATTAATAATACAAGGAAAATTTATCTATATTAGCTGGGAATCACCAGATTCAATTATTATCTTTACATTCGAGGTCTTCATTCATGAATAGCATACACATTGAACATGTTACGCGAAAATATTTCCATAAATTACTTGTGAAAAACCTAATTACAAACTTATACAATACGCATTCATGTATACTGTCTATATATTTAGCTGTGGCTTGGGAAGAATCTAAGCTGGGCTTTCAGAGTATTTGCATAGAGGGGAAGTAGCAGAACACAAATGAAAGAAGATTAGTGTAGTTTGCACGAGAAAACTGATTTTCAGCTTTTTCCATCGAGGCATGGATTTCCCAAAAGGCATGTTCTTATCACAGCTTGAATGTAAAATGTTCTCAGATAAACATGTACTCCAATAAAATATTGAAATGAAGAATTTGAGGGCGAACCAAGGTTTGCACAAGTTATAATATTTTTAGCTCTAACTCTGTACTAAACAATAAACTAATAACAATAAGTTAGTCTAATGTGCAAAGCAAAGGATAGACTTTGCACTGTGTTACAAAAATTTGTGATAGATTTTTACTGTGTTAAAAGAATTTTAAATTTCTATTAAGCAAGCCACATTTGAAAACCAAGTACAATAGCTTAGTCTGAGTTACACTCACTCGTACAATATTCACCTCTGAATATTGTATAGTAGTTATGCGGAAGCTTTTGAGAGTAATATTCAGGAATCAAATCAAGTACAGTAAGCCTATCAAGAAAGACAGTAGAAAATGTTCTACTCTGTGGATTTTTATCTAAATATGACACAAAACAATGCAAATTGAAACATTAAAATGCTATACCTCAATATTATATGTGATGTTATAATAGGTTTTAAATTCCACACAAGCACATTATTATGAATGGACTATTTATGTGACTAAATCAAAGACTTGAACAAGTTTTGGGCGACGGCCTGTTTTTCTTACCAGAATAGTATATTTTTATTCAACTAATTTTGATAAATAAACATGTATAAAATGCAAGGGAATCCCATTTAGACGCCGGCCATAGACCAATGCTGGCGCTGTCAACAGCATCCTATTGTGAGAGTTGGCCAGTACAGTACAATGTTTTCAATGTTGATTAAATTCAGTTGACCAGTAGGGAGCGCTGTCGGTAAACAGATTCTACTGTCGATCTGTTGCCGAGTTCCGACACTGTCGACAGCAACTGCTGCTGCTGGGGGGCCATACCATAGAGAAGCTACACTCTCTAGTACCTTACTAATCTGTTCTCTGTGGCCATACTATATATAATATATTACAAACTATTAGTCTCCCTTGATTGAAATGATTCCTAGTTATGCCAATCGTCTCTCAATGCCCGAATGCCTTCAACCACTTGAAATGCGGCAACCTCACACCACCCTAGTACAGAGGGCAATCGGTAATAAGTAACGAGACTAGCCACCTATGGGAATGAATGCCAACTACCTTGCGTGCAACCAACAACGGGCTTTGACGTCATTCACTTCCACGGCAGATACTTTCGGTGAAAACATTCGCTGCTTATAAACTAAATGCAATCTCATTTTTTCAAACCTACTCACACGAAATTTGTCATGAAAGACAACTCCGCTATAAATGGAAACCATTATACTACATTTGAATTCAAGTTATATTCAATCTCCAAGTTCACAAATTCAATTTGTACTTTTGTTGCATTCAATTTTCATCTAAGGTTGCATTCTTTTTGATTTAGGGCCTGTTTCATAACATCTTAAGAGTCCTGTGGAATAATATATAAAGTATACACACACTAGATATAAATAGACATATAATTGGTTCACTTTGCTCATGCACCTGGTCTGACAATGAATAACCTCATTATAGCTTTCTATAATGTTTACAGTGTTTAAAAATCCATCCACTATGATGAAGTTTATATTGTTGAGTGGAAGAATTATCATACAATTTGAACATTGTAATAAGTTGTAATGACAGTAATTCATTACCAATCCAGGTGCCTCATAATATCAGCAAAATATACTACAATGTAATGTAATAGCAATGTAATGCTATATTCCTATATAATTACTTAATATACTATGCTATACAATAAACTTATAATTCTAGTGTGCGTCCGCCTTTTCCCTGTATTACAGTACTTCTACATTATAATAAAACAGACACTTCTCGATCAATATGATATTTAATGTATCTAATTTTCACTTTTAGCTATGCTAAAGACTGAAGTTCGAAATTAAGGGAGAGGACACTTACTTGGAGTTTAGTGAGTCAATTTCGGGAAAGGACACTTAATTAAGGTTTAGTAAGTCAGTATGAAGTCTTTCATAGAAGTATTCTATCAAGTACAGTACTTAATGATGCTTGCCTATAATAATTTAAAGAATAACTCTTTTGTGTGCTAGACAAAAAAATAGTTTTATAAAATTTCCATTAAAACTGAGAGGGGACACTATCACAATAGGAGAGCAACCATAGGAGCCTGTGGCTGAAACCCCTACTGCATCACCAACAGCTACAGCATCTACGAAAAAGTATGAACATGTACAACTTAAAAAAGTTGTGAATTTGTTTACTTTGAACAGTAGCCTATAACTTGATTTGAAATTATTGATATTCACAATTTCATTCATACTCAAGTTTTCATCACTTAAAATCAGCCATTTTCGATTTGTAGCTTTTCGCCTGTGAAACCAAGACCTGCCGGTTTTCCAGGACAAATAAAGCTGACACAGGTGTGATGATTGGAAACGTGCTTTAGAAGCCATACTTTACGTACTACGCTACAACTGCTCTGCTCTCCAGTGCAGCGGGCTCTGCAAGGGCAAACTCTCAATCACGTGATTCTATTCAACTGGAAGCAAATGCTATTCCTTTGTAACAAACCGCAAAGAAAATTGAGAACTTCCCCAAGCCAGATACTGGAGCTAGAGGGTTTCTTTCTTTTGCTCCAATTTGTCGTTTTCTGAAATCCAAAAAGTTGAATGCAAAGCACAGCTTGGCATCATCTTCAACAACATAAACTGTAATATTCGAAATTGAAATTTCATCAGAATTCAAATAGCAAGAGATGAAACTTTGTAAAAATATTGTTTCCTTATTCCTTGCTAATTTTTGATTAATTGAGATTCGTCAACTTAGAAAGTTTGCTGTATCATTACATGGTTTTACAAGAGATTGAATTTACATCGGGTACTCTACTGGAATGTGATTTTCAAAAACATTTTTATATTTGAATATATTTTTTTAAATATAAAAAAGTGCTCGGCGAGATGAAGTAAGATTCAATATGCAAACGATATTTACATGAACGTATTTACATGAAATGACGGAGTTTGATCGTATTACTGTCCATTCTTGGAGGAAATTCGAGAATATCTTCCCTATAAACACTCAATCGTAGAAATAAGATTAGATCAAGACAGACAGAGAGAGAGAGAGCTCAGAGCAAGTTGATAGAAACTGTCCTTGAGAGTTGTGAATGAATGTCATGCGGGTGAACGGTGAAACACGTAAAAAGTTCAAATTAGGTCAAATACTGTACTTCAACATTTCAGTAACCTTGGTTTCAATAATTTAGAAATTATGGATTTTATGGAAAAATTTGAATTTTCTTAAAAGATCTGAGAGTTTTGGTTCAAGCGTTCAAACTTACTCGTAATAAGTTTTATTAAGTTTAATTACAAATGTAAATGATAAAATTAATAAATCTACTTAGTAGTAATATTGACAAATTTAAATAATAAATCTGAAGTGAACCCAAGAAATAAAGAAAAACATGTCCATAAATAAACTTCAGCATCGGCATTAATATAGTAATTGCAAGACAAAAGTGAGAGTTATTACAATTCAATCATTGTAAATTGTAATGAAAGAGAGTAGTGAAGCTGTGAAGGGTAATTGACAATTATTATATTTTCAAGAGTGATTTTTATAACTATACATTTTTTCAGTTGTTATACTGATACTGTATGTATATTCCTACATTGCTTTAATTTTTTACCAGATAATGTAATGTACTATAGTACAGTATAGGGAAAGCAGTTTTCCCACAAAATCTGAAGCTGAGATGTTTGCACAGAAACAATAATAATTATTATTATTCAACGTTACATTATTACTGCTACTATTGAGGTCGCCTCATTATTCTTCAAAATTCATTCATTCTCAATAGAAATCGTACGATAGAAATTTTGATTTTTGCGGCACTAAGCAAATTTAGGATTTCTCATCAATATAACCACACATAAATGTTCCACATAAATTTATCCAAACTCAGCGGTTGCTAAGTGATCATGAGGTTGTCACGAACACTCAAGACTGCTCTTGGATGGGTGGCCGACACAAAAATAAGGCTAGGTAGGACCCACCCGTAAATGGTCGTCTCCCCACCGATAAAATCCATACGATTCTAATTATCATCTGTAATCTGTATATGTATCTGTAAATGTTATCACGCACTAATTTTTCAAATGCTAATGATACGAAATTTTCTTCAATTTAATTTTTGTACTGTGTAATGTTGTCAATTAAATTCCAGATTTCTGAAGTTAAGTTAGTTAAGAGCTATCTAGCACATCTAAATTCAAACAAGGAAGATCATTTTAATATGTTATGGGGAGACCGACTTTCTGCAACATCTATCTAGTCCTAGTCGAACACCATCTAGGCCAGCCACACTGTCATTATAGTTGCTGCATTCCTTTCAATTTTATCAAGCCGAAACTATTTGAATGGTGTGGCAAAACGTTTGAGATTTGAGACAATTTCACTAGTTACAAGAAATTGAATGATGTCTTGTGCTCGTTTAGTTTACAGATGATGCCAACCCAGCCACTCTAATGATAGCCGGAAGCTAGCAGGCCTTTTTCAAACAAGTTTTCCTGTTTCTGTTTACTAGTTGCTTGATCGAGCTGCAACAAACTAATCACTCCGCATTTCACTCGCACCCCCTCCCCCCTCATCTATTACTGCTGTCATTATTCAATAATTTCTAGTGATAGCAGAATTTCTCAAAACATCGATGTTTCTATACATCGATGTATCGAGTAGTAAACACCGATTGTAGAAATATCGGCACCGAAACATTTAATTTTTACATGAATAGGTCTTTTCACATGATAATTTATACAGGTCTCTAAATCAGAGAACCTTTCTGATATCTAATAAAAAACTTCGCTCTCGATAATAATCGATGTTGAAATATCGATATTTTTGCCATTGCTAATAATTTCGAGTTGCGCACTGCAAGCCCACCATCAAACTCCATGCTAAGGCCGTAATAACGTTCACCGCCAATAATTCGCGTTCATTGCCTAATACCGGAAATGCCCTCGATTGCAATGAAAGTAGACACCCGAGTTTTCAAAACAAGACACTATTTCCTACATTTATGAAATGCGTCGTTTTATAGTGATGTGATAATTGTTCCATTGCCAAATTTTTAAATTGACATTTATTTAAGATAATAAGTTGAACGTACAATTTTTATGGATGATTGTAATCTAGTGAAACTAAAACTGAAGAAATATTAAAAGAAACACTATTCAGTTATTTATTGCAGAAGCCTTTACTAGATAGAATTATTGGTACATAGCAAAAAGTCAGCATTTCAATTAATTTTTTTCAATACTTTTTCAACATTCCAAATAATTTTTCATTTATGTAATAAGAATAAATCCAATAGAAAATTGAGTAAATGTGAACAGTATAGTTACATTTTTAAGAGTTCCCCTAAATGAGGTACCTACAGAAAATAGATTTAAAGTTGATGAATCAATTAGAGTACGATGCAGTTGTTTTTGTTTGAAAGAGAACCAAGCCAAATAAAAAATGGGGAAAATCAATTTTTGATAAACATGCTAACTTGCTGCAGTAAGGAGAAGCATTGTTTCGTTCGGTGTTCATAAATAATGCATTTAAGAAAATTTTAAAATCCAAAACAGTTTTCAGTCAGTGGTGAGAGGTAAACAGGATAACTCCTTGACACTTAAGAGAGCAAGACTTTACAATAAGCATTTAGGCCCAGTTAACAGTGAACATCCGTTTCATTGATTTTCTTTTCCGTTACTATTCAAAAGAAATTCTATTGTTCTCCAGACTTCCACTTTGCACATCTTTATGTACTGTACTCACAAAGAATGAATAAATCAAATGATGAGCATATTATTTACAACAAAAAAATTGAGTAAATACCTTTTACTAGTATGCAAATTTAGCAATGGCTTAATTGTTCAGATGATCATTTCTTTTATGAAGTACTTTCAAGACATCTCATTCAAATTCCCTTATTATAAAAAGGAGTATGAATTCCCCCCATGCATTCTATTGACATTTCAACTGTTGATCTATGTAAATTCTGTTCATTCGGAGTTCCAACTGATTAAACTGATATGAGTCCCGCTACTAGGTCTCTTAAAACCTTTTTTATTTTCCGAGGTCAAATAAATTTTGAGCTCTAAATGAAAAATTTGATATCTTTCTAGAAAAGTTTGAATCCAACAATTTATATTCAATAAATTTGTTGAACTACACCAGCCTCAACCCAATGGCATCCAGTATCTTCTGCTGTTGTGACTTTGTTAGAGCCTCATTAGAGCATTAATTTCTATTTAATTAGGGTTCATAAAGTAATTAGAATCCTATTAAACTTGAGTAAAACTAACAAATCAAATTACAGAAACAATATTCAGGCGAGAATGGATACCTCAAGTGTTAATTCCACACGACGAAAACAACGCCATACGAGGATTGTAATGCTTATTGAAGTTTATGAGCGATAAATTGAGAAGAGCGTCTGAGAGTTGAGCGTGAGGTTTGTATCAGGTTAGGCGGCGCGGTTGATATTAACAAGGGGGTTGGTTAGGAGTAGGACGGGGTGGTTTTGAAGCAGCAAAGGTTCGTCGTCTAAGGGTGGTGGAGGAGTGAGGAGTGGGGGAGGCTCTGATGACGTCAAACTCAAAAGTCAATGAGACGACACTGCGTAAACCGAATTGAGTCTCCTCGACCTCCCACCGCACACACGCGCGCACCCGATGAGAACATTTACAACTAGCCTAGCTACTCCATAAAATATGAACGTTCAACGAGTTGTACATTATTCAGCCAGAACGGCTGTTATCAGATTCATCGATAATGGGCGATGAAACGGGGCAAGCACCAAACAGAAGGGGTGAGTGCCTCGCCACTGACCAACCGTCACTAGGACTGTACCATCCATCCATCCATCAAGCTGGCGATGTGCGGCGACAGCTGACAAACCTAGCTACTAATGTATTCAAGTTGAATCTGGAGCACGTTGTTGTCTACTCTAAACAAACGATCCTAAGCATAGAAATTAATACTGTTCTAAAAACTGTATGTAGCCTAGTCAAATTATGAGCAAAACATTTGAAAATTGCAAAATGAGGGGAGCAATAGAGGGAGCACACAAGTAGAATAGAATTTATATTTAATACTTAAAATATATTATATATACATTAATGTATATTTAACATACATTATAAATAAAAATAATGAATATAATATTTTTACAGTTGTGAAATGTAGTGAGAACTAACTTGTAGTCTAACTTGTGAGAACTAACTAATAGAATAGAATAAAATGACCCTTTAATTTTTTAATGAGGATGAAGTTAGGGCGCAGCCGGCCTTCTTTCACACTTAACCCTTTCCTTCATGGTGGGAACATTTCAAGGAAAAAAAATAATAATCTGGGCTCTCAAAATGTGGGGCCTTCCACTGACCTTAGTTCGAAGAGGTCAATGTAACTTGGATTATGATTTTTTCAAGGATGATGCTCACATGAGCCTTTCGGCTTGTGCGTGAGTAATGGGAGAGTGACAGAGAGAGAGAGAGAGAGAGAGTGTGTGTGTGTGTGTGTGTGTGAGAGAGAGAGAGAGAGAGAATGAGGAAAGGGTGATGAGAGATGAATTGAAAATATTGAGGAATTTCGATTAAAAAAATTGAAGGCCTTATGCTTTTCAATTGGTAATGAACAGAGTGATGGTAAGAAAACATTTTAAAATATTGAAGATTTCTTCAATAAGACGAGATGAGACATATTTTGAAGAACATATCTCAGAGATATAATTATTATAGTTTTGGAGTATTCCTATTAGTCATTTCGCCGTAAGCAAGATTTAATGAATCAACTATCAATATTATTGTGAATCAGAGAGACAGAAAATTTCATGAATGGTTGTTTATTTTTTAATCTGCATGACTAATTTAAATGAGATTTGGTACTGTATTTACAGATACTGTACACGGAGATGAGTGGATCTAAAGGAATTCCACCCAATAAATCAATAATAGCTTTCTCCAAACAATACTTCAAGTCTTCAACTTTAGGAATGTAGACCAGACAGATCATTACTACTACTTGTTAAGTGGAATATTTGATTATATAATCTGGCTACAAAAATGTATATTTTTGAGTACAACATCTGGAAGTATTCTTTTAAAGGGGTTATGGGAAACTCCTCGTATAGAAGAAAAGCATTTTGGGACAAAACGTCTGATCTATATACAGATAATGTTAGTTGTAAAAAAGTTGTAAAGGGAATGATAGTACTAAATTTAATTAATGCATTTTCTATATTAAAATATTGTGAAGCTATTTGAAATTGATAAAATCATTTGATGTTTATATTC
This sequence comes from Laodelphax striatellus, assembly GCA_017141395.1. Classification (NCBI taxonomy): domain Eukaryota; kingdom Metazoa; phylum Arthropoda; class Insecta; order Hemiptera; family Delphacidae; genus Laodelphax; species Laodelphax striatellus. Next base: position 18,543,849 of record CM029534.1, on the reverse strand, counting down.
AATTTTCATTCGTATTGTACTAACATTGATTTTCCTCGAATTAAAGCGGATAATTATTGCAATTATTTTTAAAGCTGTACTTTGATATAGTCCGATTCACGTCAAGAAGTCAGCATTGTTTATATGAGGAGCATTGATGCCAAGTTTCATTGAGAGAGAAAGAGAAAACTGCACCAAACGTGTTTGTTGGGACTGTGTGCGACAACAATGCACAGTGCGAGTAGGATAGAGACATCAGCAACTGTCTTGTGCTGAACAAGGATAGAAACTCCCATCTAAGCAATGCTGACTTCTTGACGTGAATCGCACTATAGAACCTATTAAAATTATGGTTTCAATTGAACTTTCGCGGCTGGAGCTCATTTCATGAGCCCCTTGTTGATTTTATATGGATCACTCTAGTGACCATGAAGGTTAGTCAAGTTTATGGCTGCAAATTCGGGGCTAGTTGAAAAGAGCCGTTGAAAATGGACCTAGACCTGGCACGAGGCAATACAGCGAACATGTAAAAAGCTTCCGCCAGTGGAACAATGGGACGTCGCGTCGGCGTCGCCTCGTCAGTCGGGCAAAGCAAACCTGCTCGTAAAAACCAGACGACCTTCTGCTATCTCGCATCGCCGAGTGGCAGAGAAGCTCGTGCCACCACGATCTGCTCTCAGCTCTGACTCTCCGCATGTACTCTTGCAGAGATAATTCAGAGTGTAGTTTTCTGTAACTCTAGTAAGAAGTAATTCTTAAGAAGTAATTCTTTTCTGTGATTCTGTAACTCTAGAGTGTAGTTCTAGTAACCACTATAGTCCGTGCAAACCTTAGTTTGCAGTATTACGTTTATGGGGCGCAGTGTTGCCGGATCTACTCATGTAGAATCTAACTCATGACCTAATGTCCTTTTAAAAATTATTCATAGTATAATAGTAAAAACATATAAATAGGTAATTAGTGTGCTAATTTTTTCTCATTCATGTAGTTTGATAGAATAAGAAATGTAAAACAAAACAAGAGAGAGAGCGAACAGCTGTGAGTGAGAGTAATGAATAAAATAATAGCAAACATGGCAACAGCGCTTCCATATCCCCACAACAAATACTGCCATTTAAACGCTTACTGCAAACCAAGGTTTGCACGGACTATAGCAGAGATTAAGGTTGAGCATCAGCTTAAAACTTTTATGGTGATATTTTTTTCAGTTTACGATTTGGATACTATCAGCTATCAAAATGGAAATACTTTTAGAGGAAAAATTTTTTTCTTGTTCATTAGTTTTTGAGATATGGGCGTCGTGGCAGAAATTAATCTCAATTGGTTGCAAATACAATTGAGAATTTGAGCTGAAGGTATTGTCTGTCACCTGACACAATTAGTTTCTCAAAGCAATCAATTTGAAAAAAATATTTTCGAAAATAATTTCTTTAAAAAATAACTCAATTTTCAATTAAATTGAGAATTTGTTATTTTTCTCAAAAGTTGATATTTCGAGAAACTAATTATGTCAAGTGATAGACAATACCTTCAAGCACGTATGCTCAAAATTTCATAATTGTATTTGCAACCAATTTTGAGATTAATTTCCCCGAAAATTTCTACTTTAGACGCCCATATCTCAAAAACTAATGAACAAGAAAAAAATTTTTTCCTCTAAAAAGTATTTCATTTTGATAGCTTGATAGTATCCAAATCGTAAAACTTAGAAAAATATCACCATAAAAAAGTTTTTTTTTAAGCTGATGCACAGCCTTATCAGTGTTCTCCTTTGAGACACTGGTAACGCTGTAGCTAGTAATGGCAAAAAGCATCAATGTTTTCTATGTTTCAAGTCTAAAAGTAAAGTTCATGTTCTATTTATTATTTATTTATTCTGGCATTTGCTCGAAAATCCAATTATGATTCCAACGATCTTTGGCGAGCCGTTGTAGCCTGGTAGCAAGATTACTAGACAGATTTACTAGCCAAGATTACTTTGTCTAGTAATCTTGGCCTGGTAGACTGTCACACCTTCAGTCTGCTATCACTGCACAGTTTCCATCTAGCGTTTTTCCTTCACCTCCACACAAGTAATTACCGCCAAAAAAATGTAACCGCCGTAAAATGATGTCATCTAAAGTAACCAAAGCAACGAGCAACAATGAACGAATCTAATGTAAAAGCAATTATTGCGTTATTTTGCTTTGGTTAAATCCAATGGAATTTCCATGCAACTGACGGAATAATTTTTCAAGAGAATTCAAGATTTTAAAATCTAATCCAGCTGTATTTTTGTATGTTGTATCACTGTTTTATGGGAAATGAAATGATTTTTATTCATTTATTTAATATGTAGGGTACAACATTAATGATTTCAGTAACATCATCCCTGTTTGACATCAATAGTTTTTAGATATTGCATCAACTTCTATTAAATACATAATAATTAATTGAACGTTCATCGAAGCTATCTTTTTTCGCAGTTACAGAATTTTCTAGAGCAATGTAGATTTTCGTTTAATTTTAAGATTTTTTTGTAGTCGATATTTTTCCATCAATGTTCACTTATATCTATCTCTATAATATCGATGTCAGAAATGTTGCCGTTACCACCTGTTGCATTACAGCAATCCCACGCTTTCAACCAAACCAAACACCGCAAAGCCCGTTAATCTAGTCAAGAACCGGGAGCCTTCTCCTTGTAGATAACATCTTCTCGCAACTTGCAACCACCCAACTGCATTTGTTTACTCGTTTCGTCTTGTCTCGCGATTGAGATAACACCTACCATTGTTATGGAAACTGAAACTGTCAAACCCAATGACCCCATTGTCATTTACAGATCGCCACCTTTCACTTACAATATTGTACAGTGATGTAAACCTAATACAGTATCTCCAATTGTTGGGACTGATGACATGAATTTCAAGGTACCACAAACCAGAGACAATTAGAATACTTAATAGTTTCCTATCGTCTTTGCACAAACCAACTAAGTCACTTCATAACACACTTTGATGAGGATATTCGATAAAAAATTACCAATTTTTTGCTGCTCATTATGCTGCAACATATATTTATTCCTTTTCATGATTCTGCTACATGTAAGTCTTTGATTTATGCGATGAGGTGAAGGATGATTTCAAGTGAAGCTTTTTTGTACCAACCCTGATATTATATATATGTATATACTGTATAAAACATGGACTGACAATAAATTATCTCATTACAGCTTTCAACAATGCTCAAACTCGTCCACTGCTATGTAACTAACATGTTAATGTTGTATAGTGGATGAAAAACCCCACATTTTGAATATTGTAAAAAGTTGTAATGGCAATAATATTAGCTTTCAATCCAGGTGCCTTAGTAGAATGAACCAGCTATACAAGTGAACGTCACTCATCTTTGGACTTGTCCAAATTTTATTATTTTATTTCGTATTTTCTATGATAGTAAAATATTTTGGTTTTCCAATAGATTAATACAATACCAGTTTTCAACTAATCCAAGAGGAATCAATAACTAATACCTCATAGTAGCTGATAATTGACTGCATAATCTAGAATGTCATAGAAATCATGAGCTAATGTTCAATAATAATAATAATAATATAAACAGTATGATTAAATAATGATAATTATACATTTAAACTAAATCATAAATTTTATACTGGTTTAACAATTTTAAAAATTTTAATGTAACTTAAAAATCATAAATTGAGAGAAACAATCTTCAAATTGCCCAACGATGATTTGTTTGTACTGTACTTGAATGTGAGTGACGTCGGACTGTTCAAACATCGAAGCGTACAGCTTGATTACTGATTACTGTTCTTGACTAAGCTATACTAATGAAATTTATCGAACCATGTAAATCAGTAGGCACTTTGATGCTTTGATTCATCACAGCGACCAGACTAGTTAGTTTGTGCAAGGTCTCTGTAATGCAATCTCCGCATGAAATTTCCCTCCTGGCCTCCTGATGAAGTGAGAGACTTGCCATTTGCTTTATCCCCCAAAAAGGACGCGGTCTTCCCTTCCTTTCAACCCGCCCCCCACCCCCGTTCGAGGGGGACAGATATCGGTCACGGCCTGGCACAGGGGTCGCCACCCCCCCACGCCAACAATCCCTGCCAACCAAAAAGGGGGTGTGGGGGGCTGCAGACATGTCCTTCTCAAGGAAACAAGCACCAACAATGTCAGGGACTGGGGTGCCCTGTTAGTTGGCGTGCCTCTAATCTAAGCTTTATAATGCCACAGCCAGCAAATTTCTACCTGCATAAGCAACAAGGAAATGCGAGAATCTCAACTCCGTCAAACAAGGCTACAACAGAATCTCAACCAAACAAATTCACCACATTATTCCTAATCATCATCATTATAGTTTTTATTAAATGGTTAGCCATGGAGCTCTAGCATATTTCAGCTTCAACTCCAATTTTCCGAAACCGAACGGACGCCATTCAGATACCGTAATCAAAGATTTTTATAACTGATATTTAAAAAAAATTTAATGGGGAAAATCTATTTACAATATAAATGACATTAAATAATGAACTTTCTTCCGTTCAGATCATACAAAAAATTTAACTTTATTGACTTAAAAAGGATTAAAATACTGTACATAAAGTGGGAACCTCGGTTTTACGAAGCCCGATTTAACGTATATATTTAAAATCCCCTTGGAACATACAAAACATTCAATGTAGTGTATATTGCAACCCCGTTTCTACGGTCCCTTGAGGCTTGAGCTAAGTAAACTGGGGTTCCACCGTATTACACTTTACTTACTGAATAAATTCACTATTTGATTATAGTTTTTTTGTTTTTGTTTTGAATGAAAAAATTATTCTTATAATATTCATTCGTGCACAAAATACAAGAATCAGGAAGGACGCTACTTTTAAAACGAATTAATAGCGTGAATGAAGAGAAGATTGGATAAAATAACAAAATTACAGGAGTCCATTGTTTCGATTGTTCAATACATTTGCGTCTTATTCCATTTCTGCCCAGTAATCGATTTTTACAACAATATTTTGTTGAAATCGGAAGTAGAATGTCAATGATCCGACTATCTTGGTCGGATTTTATTACAGTTCATTAATAAACTTTTGGGAAGCGGTCGGCTTTGTGACCGGGCCGGCATCCAATCTCTAAATTTAATCTAAAATTTCAATTTAATTTTTAATCTACGATTAAATAAATGCCCTGTACCTCCTACTTCAGCTGTACAGATGACGGGGTGACCACTTTCGAGGCCATCTCCACTGAATATATATCATTTACGAGAATAAAAATCCCTTCCTGGTGGTTCAAAACCCACCTAAAGGTTCATTCATCTCTCATTATCGTCCTTCCCATTACCTACGCACAAACGAATCATTGCAGCAAAAAAACTCAAATATAGAATGCTCTTATTATGAATTATCATATTATTCAACCACAGTAATTCATTAATACAGGCACAAATAATGACAATTTGACTTGGGGGGAAAAACAACAGACTTAACTCAAAACTGATTTAGCTCAATAAACTTAGCTCAAAAGCTAACTCAAAAGACTTAGCTCAAAACGTTTCCAGAATTTTGATAAATAACTGAGTTTAAATTTAGGTTACTTTTCAACTTCATATTAATTATCTACATGTGAACGTTTTATAAACTTCCAAGTGAATATTGTGCTTGCAATTTTGGAAATGAATAAATTTCAAATTTACGGTATGAGCCCGTCTTTTTTATTTTATTTCTATTGACCATGAAAACCCCTTACTTCCTAGGTATTAAATTTTATTCCATATATATGCGGAATGGCGGAGAGATAGTTGGTGTAATGAAGTCAGCTTGCTGACAGAGCAATGTAGCCGGTAATTTACTAGCCTTTTACAACCAACAATTTTGCACAAGTAAAACTTTTCGAGGACAAAACACACACATACACTGCCGCTATCAATAAAAGCGTCTGGTGACACTTCAGATAATAAAGACTCGATAAACGACGACATCGTTACGCAAGTCGCACGCCGCTGCGACGTACCGAACAGAGACACGGCCGCAGCAGTCAGTTCATGCGACCCACGTGCCAACTGCCGACATGAATATTGCATAATTATAGGCCTTCTATTGAAATGTGTACCTGATTGTATTAACCTACCCCACCACTCAAAACACCCTTCCCGCCGACCAATCACACATACTCATACTTACTTATATTCTTCTCCTCTTCATTTCAGAATAAATAAATTATGCATGCAGATTAGAAGCCTGCGACAAGATCATTTTTGATAAGGAAATGGTGCCATATATCATTGTTATTCAACTGTCATCAGTACTGAGAGTATCTAATAGATAACGCCTCCAATGAATGGTTTATAATAGTCGAAGATAAAACAGTTCAGGATTTGAATAAGTTCAAAGTGTCTGTAATACAATACTCGATCAACATAATGTAATAAAATATAATTATATGGAAAATATTTGTATTTAATTCATGTAAATAGAATTTATTCAGAAAAATTAAAAATCTCTTGCTAGTGATTGCACGGTGTTGATAATGATAAGAAAGCACGGTTTTATCGATAAAATTGTCGCTTCCTCTCCAATTACAGAAGGCGATTTTGTTGAAACTCAAGTTTTTACGCAATACCAAGATAAATTTCGACGTCCGGTGAACTTTCAAACCAGTATAACAGTTTTTCCGCAAAAAATTAATTCAGCGCTCCATTCGATGTAGAGCTAGGAAACCGAACCAGAAAATTCTCAAAATAAACACAATAATTCAACTCGTGGCATTCAATTGGGAAGCAGCTTCGAATGACAGATCTACCAAATTTGAATCCACCAATAATTTAGATTAATCCTGATTATCTCTCTACTTATTTTGTCCGTTCTATTTAGGTATTCTATTTTTACTGACGGTGATGCACCAGGGGCGGATCCAGAAGTGATTTCTTTTTGGAGGGGGGGGTAGAGGTTGTCTATGAAATAAATATGTTTAGATGTTTTAAATCTTATTCGAGGCTGAAATTTGGAGACTCCTCCAAAGTGCATTCTATCTAAAAGATGTAAGATGAGCACTTATTCTAATATATCCTAATAAAGTACATCTATTATAGTGTAAGATGAGCCCCGATTTGGGGGGGAATTTATGCGCCTGTGATGCACACATAAGCCCATATATAGGGTTTGGAACAGGACAATTCCTTACGCATTTTCAATGAACAAAATCCTGTTTCAAAAAATTTCACTTGTGTGAGGTGTTTGTTTCTCATACAAGTATCTCACACCATTTCTTATACATCTATCCAAATATTCACTAACTTTCAGATATATCATCGTCCAAAAATTGTAACCAGAACCAGAATGGTTACAGAAATCAGATACAATTCCATTTCTTGAGAGAAATCAATGAATTACATCAAATTCTATTTCTATGGAGATGGAATTGTCTTTGCAGAAATGCATCCGTATGGACAGACCGATAAATCGAAGAATTGATGACTGGCGAAGAGCGGCCTTGAAATTGAGATGATTTGAAGAGGGAGCAAGAACATTGAGTATTTTATACTTAAGCTTATTGACAGTCCAAGACCCGACAGCAAGGCAAAAGCGCTGCCAAATAAATTGGTCCTAATTGATTGTCAAATGTGACCGCCGCTCAAGAGTCAACTGCTACAACGCAGGGCCTACTCACATTTAGTAGTGAGTGGAGAGGTTTTCATATCGCCTCAACAACTCCAACAAACGACTGATAACATATTTCAAGGCCATTTTCACCAACCAGTTCTTCTCACTCTCTCTTTCACATACCATTCATACAGGACGGTATGTATAACATACAAAAGACACACACACCCACACAATCTTGTGATCGCCGGTTTCCGTGAGACATTTCTGGTAGCAAGTAAATATTTCCAATAATTATCGCCAACGAAAATAAATATTTACTCAACAATCAACGAATACAACGATCACGCCCGAAACAATCACTGTATTATTGTTGTTACACTATTGATAACAGGGTTCGTTCTAGACTGATTGTCTTCAAGAAGAAAGCATTGTATAAAACAATACAATAATACAACATATGAATACAATACAAAATTGGAAAAAGTGGTTAGGTGACCTCATTAGATTTCTCTTGTAAGATATTGGAATTTAAAATGTTTTAGAGAACTTTGAGAAACCACGCATTCTTTACTCGAACCATAATTAGTTTTGAAGGTTGTACCAAACAAAACTCCACTCATAAATAAATACCTAACAGATTTATAACTGACACGAAGCATAAGCATCCATACGTTAATAATAGTAGTAAAGCTATTATAGCCAATATTGTGACGCCGTGAGAGATTCTTTCAAATTCAACTTTTAATTATTGTCTGTGGAAGATGTTTGTTTGGCAATGAATTTCAAATTCAATAGCAAAGTTCAAATAATCGAAAGACTCAACAATAGCCTATTCATAGTAGCACATCATTTCGACCCAAGTGGAAAAAGAGGAAGAAATCATCTATGAACCTGGAAAATTGCGGTCATTGTTTTAGGTAAGGTATTTTATAATTACTTATAAAAGATGGAACATATTAGCGTTTTTGAAGATATTCTATCATTACTAGAAAGATAGAAAATTGTTCAGATTGTTTTGCAACAATGTAAAGTTGCAAAGATTCTTTTTAGAATTGACCCTTTTCGGAAAGGGTCAGGATGAATCAATTTATTTGGCATGGCAAGCAGTAGACAATTTATACGATAGCTAACAAAAAAACTATATAATGTTTTTTAGATAGACAATCGTTTGCGAAATTTGGTCAAATCAAGGCTGAAGGATGTTTGGCTGAATGTGAATGATTACGTTCTAACGAGCGAACATTGAGCTTGTCAACACAATACAGTGTGTAATTCATTCATTAACATGCTGAAGCTCTTATGAGATTGACAATAGATCTATCAAAAACAAAATCGATACTGATTGCTTGCTATAGCTTCGCCACCAGCTTGTTCAATGTGGCCGTGACACAGTATTGATCTTTCAAATAATCGATGATCGAAATGGTCTGATCAAACTGCTGTGCAGTCACTACTTACTCTACAATTGAAGAGTTTTTAACAATACTGTACTGTACTGTACTGTAATATACAATGGCATTGATGTGAAATTTTTGATGATTTAATTTGAAATCGCAAAACTAGAACCGTAATCTTAACCAGAAATCGTAAAACTACTGATTCACTCACATAAAGATATTATCAACTTCATTGATATTATAAACGTTTTCAACTTCATTGAGTTTTGTATATTGTATTGATTTGGTGGCCAATAAATTATAATTTTAATTCAAAGATAGATTAACAATTCCAGATATTCATCTATTCGTTTAAATTGTATTTTCGTTTAGTATTTGATTGAATTAAGACATATATATTACCTTATAAATTTTATCGATCGAAGTTGAAATAGTGCTGAAGCACGCATGCAATATGAGCCCAAGAAATTACCTTGCAGAAATCCTTATAATATCGAACACATAACTGTATAATAACGATATTTTACTAGAAATTACGATTACTGAACTCTAATTAATCTTAGCCCTGTTCAAATATATTCAAGATCAATATTATATATCAAGCTTGAAACAGTTTGAAGAAGGACTACCCCTGAATAAAACACCTATTAAAACAAGTATATTTTGGCGTCTAATACCCCAACAAAAAAAAATGCTAGAGGCTGTATGATAAAAACAAGCCAATCCTTTGAACTCCGCGAACAATAATATTCATGAGGAAAAGCAGGAATTTCCACTCATCCCTAGTGGAAGCAAATTTCCCGTCTGACGCAAATTATTTGAAAGGATTGAGAGAGGCAGAAGAGGAAACGAGTTGTTTCGGGAAATTTGAATCTCATAATAGTTTCGTCAATTTCTCTCCTGGAGTAACATTCGTCAATGAATTTTCACATACACATACACATTGGTAATAAGGTATTTAATAATGTAAAATCGGGGAAATATAGTTTTAACCAATTCCCACATCATGGTAACAGATATTATTGATAAAAGAAAATACAAGCCAGAAGCTACTATACATGTAAAGTAAGGGTAATACAGTAAACAGTTGGGGAAATACAGTAAAATCTCTCGTGGTTACACATATTACACGAATAAAATATTCCAGTTAAAGGCACTTTCACCACAAACCTTTGATAGGAAACCTTTAACTTACAAATCCTGAATAACTTTCATTCTTTGAAGTATTCCTGCAGGCATTAGCCGTTCAAATTCCTCTCAGTTACGTCTTCACACTCACCTGAAAAGAGAAAAAAAATTGACCTATTAATTTTTAAAAAATTATGAAAAACTTGTCCGAGTTACACGATAAATGGATAATATTTAAAAAATGAAAGTAAATTGAAATTATTCATTATTTAACATCTAGAGAAAGAAGATCAATATGGAAACATATTCAGACCAGGCGAGATAAACTCATGGGACACATCCTGAGGCATGAAAACCTTATTCAGATCATAGCTGAAGGATTGATAGAGGGAAGAAACCGCCGAGGACGACCAAGGATGTCATACCTGCAGCAAATTATGATTGACGTTGGCTGCAGTACCTACCACGAAATGAAGAGGAAAGCAGAAAGAAGAGAAAAATGGCGCACTGCTGCAAACCAACCTCAGGGTTGAATACCAAGAGAGAGAGAACATCTAAAATGTTGAATAATTTGAAATTCTTAAAATTTTATGATTTTTTGAAAATGCTTGAAAATAATTGGAACTGATAAACCTTGTGTAGTATTGTATGCTCCTATGATGTTCCAAAGGCATGGAATCAAGGATTTGATTCATGATCATTGATAAATTGATTGGCATCTGCTTGAACATGATCTTTTTAAAGAATTTGGTTTACATTCATAATTATTGATAATTGATTGGCATCTTGAACATTACCTTTTTAAATAATTTGATTGGGAAGGATTGGCTTCAATTGATAATAATATTGATTCATCGATTGGCATCTTGAACACAATCTTTAAAAAAAATGTGCGGTAAAGATTATGACTGATCTTATGAAACATGAGAACAGTAGACTCAACCTCAACATACATATTATGAAACATAAGAACTCCTGAATTAAAATATTTTGGAAGTTGGTTTGCGTCATCAGAGCATAATTTGGCCATAATTTGAATAATTCTGTTTTCAACACCGAAGCAATTCTCACTCACTCTAATCTTTGCTGAAGTAGACTTTTCAAGTTTTCAGTCTACAGAAAAATCATACATATTTCCATAGAATGAAGCTTGAATATCAATATCAATGAAACAAACCTTCTTCAATACCAAAAGTATTGAAGGAAATAGGTAGGGTTTCTAGCACTTTCAAATTTTTCTAAAAAGGCGATCCAATTCAAGATACATTAATCAAAATTATAGATACACAAAAAAATTCTGATTTTCTTTGTACACATAAGTCACACTCATGAATTCAACTATCATGAGGAAGGAATCATCCACGGAAAACTCAAGTTCTTTGATGAAGTATCCCCTCTATACTACTTTCACAAACATAACACTGTTTTGATTCGTGTAAACGGATACCCGTATTCAAAATACTGTACATACAAATATATGTAAAAATTGCCGTAAGATTTATATAAATTGAAATGTTATCTTCGAGTTTCTATACTTCAAGTTTTTTTTTTGCAACCATCAGTGTTATTCAGTTACTAATTTATGTAAATTGAAATATTATCCTCTGAGTTTTTTTTTGCAAGCATCAGTTATTCACATAAAATAGTGATATTTATTTATTCATTCAATAAATAATATATTCAATTATTAATGCGGAATAATATCACTATAATAGTTAGTTACAATAAAATTACTTAGTAGAAAAGTTGAGACTTGATCAACTCATGCTCTCATTGTATAATGAATTAATCAACAATTTTTACAGTCGGCTATATTATAACAATTATACTGATTATACAAGGCTACTAGAGGTAAAACATTTCAAGCACATAATTTTAGTATAACAAGACAAGAGACAATTAACAGACAAGGTACTAGATAGCAACAATGTATATAATAAGAATACATGTAATAATGTGTGTACTAGTGATGAAACAACTGTAATTTCCGATTTAATTGACGACAAAGGTAATTCATGATCACGTTCCTATATAGTCATTACGAAAATGCTTCTACATAGTATTGACTGACGACTTGATATCCAAGGACAAAGCAGAGCTCCTCGTGAGTAATCGACAAGGTCGCAGCGGACTATCTATTGCTGCACCATAGAGATGCTCCGTTGCAGCTGAGCTGAGCCTGAGATTGTGTTGAAGAGCAGGAGCTTTGCCATGCACGCCATTGGACGATGCATTTGCCACCTCTCCTCCTCATCACCATCCACCACGACGTCATACTTCATCCAAATCAGAACTTACTGGATGAAAACAAGTCAAGGCTGCCTGGAGGTCACCTGGACGCGCCAACACAACTTCACTAGGAGTAGAGCTGCTCTCATTTTGCAGGATACAGAGTGCTTGTGACTGAGCACCAAATCTCCAAAGACAAACATTCTGGGTTACAACAAGCGAGGTTAATCATAAACCAGAATCAGCACAATGCTAATTGGGTATGATCAGCTGATACAAATAGTTTAGTAGTTTAGTATAGCGCGATCCAATTAACTTGTCATAAATCAGCTGATTTGGTAATAATTAAACAGTGACTTCGACACAATAATCAAAAGACTTAAAAGTCTTAGAGACATTTAAAAAGTCTTTAAAAGACCTTTCAAAGAATAAATTTTTAAAAGACCTTTTCAATAATCTGCGAGATTCAGCATTTGTAGGTTAAGTATTGTGATCATATGCTCGTCGATCATATGTTTTATGACAAGTTAAACGGATCCTGCTATAATAGTTCACGCGCATCTCAGTCTATTCAAAGTTCTGAGCCACCTGGTCGAGTGACGTTATTGGAGATTGAGGTATTGATTTGCCCTATACTTTACATGTTAAATTCAGCAATTTTGAATGTATTTTTCTCAAAAACTGCATGTTTTCAGCCCACCGCAACCTATCCTGGGCTCCATTGAAGTCAATTAATGGCATGGATTCGAAAAACACGTGATCGAGAATATCCTACTTCAAATGATGTGATGTACATGCTTTTGAATAATCAAATGCTCTGAAGTAATTTGCTGTCTGATGGTATTGAAACTATGAAGAATTGAAGATAAATGAACAATGAAGCCCAGGAAATGTTGCGGTGGCTTGAGAAGCAGGTATTTTTCTAAAAAGACATAAAATTACTGAATTTAACATGTAAAAGATAGGGGAAATCAATCTCTTATGACGTCCCGCCAATCAGATGAATGCAGCTTGCTACTGCGCATCATCCTTGTGAACACTACATTGAATCCTATTTACTTTGGGTGCAACCATGGAGTTGAGAATAGAGTTGAGATTCAGTTATCCAAATTACATGTTGACCACATACGCCATCTTAGGCCCAACTCACACAGAACGGACATAGGCCAGTATGCATTGGTATACATTTGTTTTCGTTTGTGTACAGAGGACGCGTCACGTTACATAATTATGTTCATCTACCTACCCTATGCAAGTAAATAGATTAATGTGCATTGCTTTATTTGTTTGTATAGAGTAGAGTAGATGAACTTATGTTCCATGGCATGAAAAATATGTTCATCTACGACGTCTACCCTATGTAAGAAAATAGATTGATGTGTCTATACATCAATCTATTACATGTAATGAGCTGTAATGAGGTAAATTGACAGTCAGTAATTACAGGTGCCTTGGAAAAATGGAACATCTGTACGTTTTAAATCAATAGCTCATTTTAATTACCCTAAACCCATCACAGAACAGAGAACAGGTCTTCTTCAAAATAGTGTCTTTATTCTGTGCTAATACCTTTCAATTTCAGTAGAAAACTAAAAAAAAACTTTCAGAGGTCATTGAATAACGGAAAATTTTGGGTTAGATCATTGAACTGATTCAGCAGAAGTCAAGTTTTGTGAATAATTAAAAATATTATTATCAAAGAAAAAGTTGAAACAGTCAATCAGACATGTTCAAAACAACGTTTTATTCAGTTTCTTTGAAGACACACTTCAAACAGAAATCTATTTGAACAGTCCTTCAAAAGAATAAACATAAAACTACTCGAAGCATATTGACGTGTCAAGTATTTTCAGACCTACATGATATTTATTGACAAGTTGTGTACAATATTTTCAATTTGTACTTTCAATTAAATCCTAGATTGTAAAAAACGTGACGAGTTATTCTTTAATTTTCCACAAAAACGTTTTCGATTCACTCAATAATTGTTGATAAATATTATATTAGAAGATTATATACGGCAATGTTGTCCATAGTTATAAAAAACCACATAGTGCATAAAAAATACACTTTATACATAGTAACATACTTAGGTTCTACTCACACTAGGAAACTCAAATCGCGGAAACTCAGCGACTCTGATAACAAACATGTACTTTCAAAATATGTCACTCAGACGATCTTTCAACCCTGAACGTCATCATTTAAAAAAATGTGGTTTTTGTTTATGCTTTATAACTAACTCTACTAATACCATATAGTCACAGACTTTCATTCGGATTGGCAGTCCAGGCGCCTTAGCAAACTGAACGTACTGCATTTCTAGTGTGTGACCACCTTTCGCTCGCAACTCATCCCAACTTGCTCACACAGTAGGCCTACCCACGGCCAGAGATAATTTAGTCGGCCAGAGACAAATTTCCTCCTTTTCTCTGCCGCGGCCTTACTAAATTCATTCAACTCCGGCAACTGGACTAGACGGGCGGGGCACACCCGGAAACATTTTCTGCAGCTGTTGCATCATTTTCCGCGACACCGCCGCGGAAAACAAAGCCGCCGCCGTCACAAATTGATGCAACAGAGCAACCTTCGTTTCACCTTAAAAGGGCAGCCAGCACCCGGCTAGGCCTTTGCGCGCTGTGTCACCAAACGAAACATCTTTGCAACTCACGCCTACGGCGACATCTTCCAACAACACATGCAACAACTAACTCAGCTTCAGCCCACGGAGGCTGCAACAGCTGGTGCCTTGTATAAATCCCCAACATCCCACATCTAAATCTAAGGAGCCGGTTCAGCCCTGCTGGTTCCTACCAACTATCGGTCTGCAAGTCAATGGCAGTCTTGCTCTGAACATCTGCATGAAAAATCAAAGTGATTTGATGGGTGGATCTGTTATGAAGAACCCAATCAACATGAAGCGTTGATAAATAATGAAATACATTACTGACTATGGAAGTTTCGCGGCACAAAATTTAAATAAAGGTTATTGAGTTTAAAAAATATTTTAAATGTACGTTGATAAGTAATGAAATACATTACTGGGTATGGAAGTTTAGAATAAAATAGAATCCTTTATTGATCATTAAATAAACAATTTATAACATGCTTTGTCATTCTCACTTGTGAGGACAAAATATGTGATCCAGTCTTACCACAGAGGAGGACTGATTATTTTATAATAATTTATATAAATCTTTCTTCTCTGTGGTCTTACACACTCAAGGTTTAAAAAGTAATATGTTACAATATACAGTGAATTGTTTACAATGATTGTAAAGATCTGCATGAAAAATCCAAGTTTTAATCATTTAATCAAGTCGATTTTTTCAAATAAAAATTAAAATTAGTTCCTCATTCAGATTTAAAATGTTATAAAATATACAAATGTTGAGGTGTGTTTTCAATTTTGTTTTGTTCAATTAGGAAACTTAATATCTGCACTCATGCCCTCAACTATGATAATAATTGGAATAATGTAGTACTGTATATCAAACAAATCAATATACTGTACATTAAGTTATGTAGAAAACAAAAGATAGATAGATGAAATAATCCAGTATACTGCACTGTTCTCGTTTGTCGAGCTCATAACAAGCAGTCAGTAATTCTACAAAGGAAATCATGAATAAAAGTGATGAGTCACCAAGTAATTGGCGTTCATATACGGGCAAGTATTTAGCGTGTTTTGCTGTATCATCTTCAATTTATTTAGGCCAGATATCGATTACAAAAAGTGACGGTAGCGTTGTCAATGAGGATTACTATTGTGAACTGAAATCAACGCACTACATTATGGACACAACTCATGTTAAAAGTTTGACTCTACAGTAAACTGGATTCGATACATAACGCATTAAAATAAAAGAAACAAATGCATCGCCATACATTAATTTTAAATAGTTTTAGAAATGTGTAAGCAAGATCTTTCAGGATGCAAATCCAGTACCATTAGAAAAGTGTTGAAATGGGTTGAAAAAAGATGAATGCGTTAGCCCTAAAACGAAAAATAATGTGGATGAAATTAATAAAAAAGTACAGTAGTACAGTGAAGTAGAGTACATACAGTGATAAGTGAAAAGAATATGTAACTTCATTTACAATTTAACATCAGGTTTGAACTTGTTGACATTATTGTAGTAACCAAGATTTTTTGAGAAACATTTCCTTCCCTATGAACTTAGAAAACTTCCCAAAAAACTTACCCAGTAATATTTGAACGATTTACAATTTCAATACAATGAAAAAAAGAGAGGTGAGATCAAGATAAACAAGAGATCCATCTAAAAGGGGAATAAATAACGTAAATAGAATAAAATAAAAACTTTAGAAAATCATTAGGCCTAGTGCAAATAATGTGAGCGTTTCATTCACAATTTACATGGTGAATGGAGAACAAATATTAATTATTTTCAATGAAAAAGTAAGGCCAATTCTAAAACTAATTTCATGTGCATTACAGAAGATATCCTTTTTATTACATAAAACATTATAATAATAAATTTTCTTATTTAAATGTTTTTTTCTGCTTTTGAACAACCATACCAAGCATATTTATCATATTTGCAACTCAGTACTTTGCACCAGGAAAACTCTCAAAAATTGGCCTCATATGAAACTTCCCTTTGATCTAACAAGTTGCAGTCAACTAATCTGAAGAAAAGAGCTAATTTGAAGAAACAGCAGATTAGACTGAAAAGTGGAAAACTTCATATTTCTTTTGAAGCGAAGGAAAGCCTTCAACTTCAGTCTGTTATTGCTTCTTATTAACGGATTAACCTGCATGCTGCATTGCATGTATCATTGACAAATAATCTCTGGAATACAGCATCAACCCACTCTCCTGTTGAACTAGACCTTATAGGCCTATTTCTATATACAAGTATTCAAACATGTGTATCAAATGTATCCACATATATTTATATCTACAAAATACATGAGGCCTATATATGTTCTCAAGCAGCCAATCACCTCCAAGCGAGAGTTCAAAAAGACCCACACAAGCTCTCCTAGGCGATTCCACTTTTCACTTTGAATTTTTTATAGCGGACTCTTCTTTCTCTTTACCGTACCTCTGATACTTGACTATCCGTTTACTTAGCAACATCCTTGAGGTACGTATATTAAACTGGAACACTGTCACGCAACTATGAAGAGCAGCATATTGAACTATCAGCAATACCGATATGGGGAGAAGTAAAAAGTTCATTACGTAGAGACGGTATCAATTTAAAATGTGGCGTAGATTAGATACTGTAGTACATGCCTTTTGTTTGGTCAACTACAATGATTGAGATCGAGAAAAGATCTTCATAGTTTATTATTTCACAAATACCTATAAATTAGATTAAATCGAGAATACAGTCACTGTAAGTTCCCGAAAGTGACATTGATTTAAACCCCAGTAAAATGACGGAAACAATTTTTGACGGAAACAAAATGACTTGATTTTTTAGACAAGCCAAAATGGTCAGCACAGTAGATTATGAAAGCATGCTGACTACAAACCAGTGTAGGCCTCTTGGAATACATTTTTGCAACATTCAGTGTCTCAATAATAAAATTTGTGAAATAGAAGCTATATCTCACAGATGGTTACAATATCTTGTTTCTCAGAGCACTGGCTGAGAAAACGAGATTTAAATATGGTTAGAATAAATGGATTTCATCTTGCAGCAGATTTCTCTCGAGATGTACTTAAAAATGGAGGTGTAGCAATTTTTATTGATGAGGGCGTTGGTGCTGATTATATAAATGTGGAGTGCTTCTGCATGGAGGGCATATATGAATTTGCATGTATTGTATTATTGCATGAAATACTTTATATTATTGTGGTATATAGACCTTCAGCTGGTAACCTTGGCTGCTTTCATAGTGCTTTGGTTAATTTATTTGCTTTCCTGCAAACTCTCAACCCAGGATTTGATTTTATACTGGGAAGAGGCTTCAATATTGACACACTTGTGAAAGACACTAAAACATTGGAATTTGAGAATGTATTAAGATCACTAAATTTCTATCTCACAATTCATTGTCCTACAAGGTTGGAAGCATGTTTGGACAATGTTGCCTCCAGTCTAGAATATAGTGAAGGTGTTTTCTCTGAAGTTGAGCAGTTAAGTTGCAGAGTGTCTACCCCCGCCACCTTCAAATTGCATCCTAAATATTGCCGCGACATCACTTAAATCCAGTGTTACAACTCAATTGCTCGTCAGTTTTTATTCTGAGTACAAATATCTCTATTAGTAATTTTATTTTTCAGTATAGGCCTATATTATTTCATCGTTAGTAGCCTACATAATGTTATTAGTGAGATTATAAAAAAACTAGTTTTATATAATAAATACAGCTTAATATCGAATTTTTAGGGATTATTTAATGAGTAAAAACAAAAACTTCGAATATTTTGGTGAAGTGTCAGTTATCTAAAATATTTCAAGTGGGTTCGTTTTATCGAACCGCATCGAATCAAAACACTCATAAAATCCCACTTGATAAGTAGATAATAAATGTTTATTGAACCAAGCCACTCATCAGCTCTCAGAGAACAATGCTGTAGGCACAATTCAGAGAATTGGGTTGTTAATTTAACAGTAGCCTATTTTTCTTAATAACGAAGAAAACAAAGCTCATGATAACGAAGTGACGAGCAACGGCAATACCAAAACGCACGACCGAGTGCTGTACAATCCCATTTGATTAAATAAAGATCATCTACTTCACAATTATTATCTTCATTTAATAAGTAAACATTTTCGCGAAGACATTAAATTTGTTGAGAAGACAAGTGTGAGGTCTGTATTGACTGCCACCTGCATGATTCATAGGTAGGAAACATCAAGACACCTTCACTTCATTCTAACCACATCAGTGCTTTGATCAGTGACTGATGCTCTACTCAAGATAATGCATATATTATTAAGATTGCAAAGAGAAACTTTCTGATAGTCTGTTTTCTGAATTCATAAATTTGAAGAATATAATAATAAATTTATAAATTTAATAAAATTTAACTTTAATTCATAAGTAAACCATTAATATTTCCAAATTCATCTTCGAAGATAGTTAACTTACTGGACCATTCTACAGTGGAACTCCGAGGGGGTTTTAGGGGTTAAACATAACACCACCCCCCCCCCACAGCTGAAAAATGTTGAGTTAAA
The DNA here is from genome assembly GCA_017141395.1 of Laodelphax striatellus. Taxonomy (NCBI): domain Eukaryota; kingdom Metazoa; phylum Arthropoda; class Insecta; order Hemiptera; family Delphacidae; genus Laodelphax; species Laodelphax striatellus. The sequence goes on along the minus strand of CM029534.1, from coordinate 18,524,341 downwards.
ATTGTTTTATGCAACTAAAACATTTATTCATTTATCACTGACTTATTCTCTTTAAGCTCAGTTTGTGGATGTTTGGGGTGTAACAAAAAACTTTAAGATTGGTTGATTATAATATTCAAATGAACATATTCAATTAAACTTGCATATTATCTTGATCACAATAAATTAAATAGTGAAGGAATAGGAAAATTATCTTCAATATTTTGAGAATTACCTATTTAAAAAAGTGAACAAACTTACAATCAAGCAGGCTATTATTGTTTCGTTTTACAGAATGTATTTTTTTCACATGATAAGTTATATGAGAATAATCGATCCTTCAACTCAGTAGTGAATAATTTATCTAGAGGTTTTGATAGATGACAACTCTACAATCGATCAACTAGCATTAATATTCAACTGGTGAATTGATTTTTTTTTAAACTGGGGAAGTTTAGCTAGAAACAGCCCTGATACAATTGATTGTATACACTCAATTACGGTACTAAGTAAAGTGTGCATAATATGCATTAAACTGAGAATTATAAAAAAAAGTTAAAAAGTTAGACTGTAAAACAAGTAAAACAACATCACCAGATTTACAAGAAATGGTATAAAAAGAAAATGCATGGCATTAATCTTTTCAAAAAACCAGATCCTAGAAAAGTTAATCAACATAGTATTCGCCTATTTTAATTTTAAAATGTACCAAAAATTGAATCTGTAAATTATATCCTGTGAGAATCATATCAAGAAGGAGAGAGACTTATTAATATCAATTCACACAATTGTAACCGTTGCGCATTTATTAACAGAAAAAGCATGTTGATGTGTCTCAGCTTTTTAGTAAGAAAATAAATTCATAATAGATAACCGAAGAATTTCAATGACCTGTCTTATACACTCTTCAATGACTGCAGCGGATGATAAGAAAAGGTTTAAGTTATGTGAAACGGAGTGAAGTTTCTCGAGAGAACAATATAGTCTATAGCTCGCAGTCAATGACCACTTCCAGAATAAATTCGTCTTTTTTCTAGAATAAACGAACGTGAACCTTTCTAGTATCTTGTAACCTTTCTAGTATCTAGAATCTTGTATCTTTAAAGATCCCTAAAAATCTTATGAACTCATTTATAAAAATGCAATTATTATTGGTATTTATTCACTAGTATATCTACGAATTCATTTGACTAGTATTTCAAATTCAGTTTCAAATTCTAAGTATAATTTATCGTACATCATCAAAAAATTACAGTGGCCTTCATTGACATCATCATAGAAGTATGGCTTATGTAAATTGCAAAGAAATAAACCGATTTTATAATATAATAAACCTTGTTAGGAAAATTCAAGAAAGAGAGTTGATCCAAATGTACCTGGATTACTTCTAACCTTGAAGAGCTATGAAATAATTATAATCAATCTTCAAGTTTGAATGGTTATAACATTTTATGTATTCATTCAACTTGTAACAGTAGTTGATGCTCTACTATAATAATGACTGGCTAGGAATTATATAGGAAGCTTGAGGATGAGGACATAACTTAATCAAAATAACAATCATCCTAACCTAACATATTCATTCAGTACCTACACATGTTGATTAGATAAAATGAATAATCAGTCCCGTTTTTCAAAACATCGCACTATTCCTTATAAAAGCATTGCTTTGTTAGAATTTAAAAAACGATTGATCAACAGCTTTCTTTATTTAAATAACTTAGGGTGAAACGTTGAAAACAAATTCCTAGGTTAGCATAATCTTTTATAGAAGTCCCAAATTTGTAACAAAGTTTGATAATTGAAAGTATAAGCCAGTTGGTGTTTTAAAAACTATTTAGAAGATAAATTATTGTTAAATAGGCTACTGTACCTTTGTTTTTGTAACAATGTGTGTGGCGAGCTTGACAATAGCAAAATTGCCCTTTCCTATAGTTTTATCAAGTTCATAATAACCAACACGCACTAAACGTTCTACAGGAAAGTGCTGTATTCCAGACATTCCCGTGTTCACTTTATCCATGACCACTGCCATATCACAAATAAATAAGCCTATCTTTCCTCCATTTGTCGTGATTTTCAAATTGTCAACACTATTTCACACATCCGATAAGGATTCGCGACACTCAACTCACGGAACTATCGCTGATTGACAGAACAGCCGAAACCGAAACAACCTGCCTGTTCACTCACAGATGGACAAATAAACAACACTCAGCTGGTTTGTTCACAACTCAGCCGCTTACAGCAGCACTAGTAGAATACTAGTTTCCCGCTCTTATTTGAAATTTTATTTGCAGGGTTGCACGCAACCCTTTTGAATCTTGGAATCTGCTTTTTCAAATGGTGATTTTTTCATTTATTATTATGAGAGAAATACTGAAGATATATTTACTTCTTTTGGAGTCAATAATAAACAACTTTCACGGTGTGAGAATGTGTGAGATAATATTCGCGTCGAGAGATTTTTCACTTCATTACCGGTAGCTGATGAGGAATTTCAATTTCCTTGACATCTATTAAAAATATCATTATCGTCTAATTATATTAAATGATATATCAGTTCAAGACCTGAAAACGTATTGGAAAACTATTAATAACTAATATAGAAATGAACCAAACCTCTAGTCTATGCTATTATGTTCTAATAAATGAGGTTGGATGCAACATATCAAATTATCAATTGATTTATTTTTAATTTTTTACAATACATCTTTAGATTACAACCGTTGAAATGATGACCATAACAAGCTTTATGATTATTATTATGTCGTAAATACTGCATTGAAAAATATTTTTAAATGGATCTTTCACGAATTAAGAACATAGGCGTCGCGCCATTAATTTTGAAATTAAATTTTAAAAAATGTTGAGATCTGCTAAATAAAATGAATATCTGTTGATACTCAACAGATATTTCTGAGCATTTTATTGAGTAGACTAGCATATAAAAGTAGTACCCTTTTGTAGTATGCTTCCTGGTTCATATTACACGAATTTTGATTTGTGCCCCCCAAATTCATGGCCTACGCTACACCTATGATTAAGAATGAGATGCTGTACTTGGAAACTTGTCCTCAAATCTCGTGATTGAAAGGTGTTTTATTCCTGGAAAGCAGGATTCTAAAATGATGACAACAAACTGCAAACGTGATGAAGATAGCATCTACAATCTCCATGTCGATTCCAACTCACAAGCCTTTTTTCTTTTCATAATTAATTTCTGGTCCCATCCAGTGAGGATTTCTAACAACAGAATACAGATTTTTCCTTTCGGATCATTTGGCCTTTGATGTCTTTACAGTTGCCTTTGTTCTGGACCACTACCCGCTGATTGTTGCCATGGTCAATCACACCGCATGTATTCACTCTTCCTCGGTTTCACTAGTCACTCTGTGGAATGATTCTAGCCAATTATGTTTGCCTATCTTTGTCACTCGAACGTTCTCAATTTATTATTGGATGGAGCAACCAATTGATGAATTTCATGAATGTGAAAATATGATACAGTAGTAAATTTGAGAACGTTCAAGATAGGCAAACATATTATGTTTTGCATTCATAAATTTATTCTCATGTCTCACTGCTGAAGAAATGAAGAAACACAGAAGTGGTAATCTTCAAATAGCCATATCTCGGTTATTTATTATCCGATTCTTTAGAATTATATACCATTTTATTCAGAATAAAATTCTCTACATGTTTGTATTTCAAAGTTTTATCGTAAAAAGCAATATTTCTCCAGTAAAATCGAATTGAAAATTTTAGTCGGTCGCCATTTTGGAAAAAACAGATATTGAAATTTATTGATACATGCATTTTGTAAACCACACCTTTAATTATACCCCTACCAAATTTCATGAGAAAATCTTGTTTTTTCAACGATATTGTAGAATATTACGATATTTACGGTCTTGTAGAATACCGTGGTAGTACTGCAGTCACTATTTTTTGGGACACCCTGTATTTTGAATAAAACTTTTGTAAAGACAGCGTTAGACAAACAATTGAAAAAAATTCCCATTTAAAGGGGGGGGGCAGCTGCCCACCCAGCCCATGCCTAGAACCGCCACTGCTCCCAGGGCAGAGGCTCATTAAGATAATGAATTAGAGCACTTAATGAGTACCAGCGTGTAATATTTTCATACCTTACAGCGAATTTCAAGTAGTATTCATTTTTCTACAGATCTAGCTTTGAAATTTGAAAATTACGATCTTACAAGGTGTGAAATTATCTGTCAGCTAACTAATAAAAATAAAATTACTGAAACCCCTAGAAGTTTTGCTAAAAACAAAATTTGGACTGCTTTATTAAAATATTTTTGGGTTTATAATTCCTTTATTTTATCGAATGGCCACTGATAAATCAGTATGGCATTCGGCACAACGTAGAGAAAGAAACAAATGGAATGACAGGATATATTCAAACAACATTTTGAAACAACAAAATATCTATATTTAAAATAGACACTATCCATTCACTTATCACTGATAGGGGTTTGATATAATTCGAACATCTTCCATTCAATGGAATGTAGTGGTGCTTAGAGTTCTCATAAAAAATAATGAAAATCTGGGGTCTTTTTCATAAAAGTTCAGAAGCCCTATAATACAGGAAAAGGCGGACACACACTAGACATAAATAGCTCGGCATACTATAAAATAAACTTATAAGTTTAGTATGTTCTCCCTGTTTTACAAGTTCTTTTTCCTGTTTTACATGTCGATTAAATTTTATGAGACAAGCCCCTGGATAAAACATCTGATACAATGTTGGGTAACTGTGCATACATTATTCATTGATAATGGAGGGATGACACTGATACATACAACATCAAAGTTTCTGTACTTTTTCTTCATAGTTTTAGATTCGCTTATAGTTTCTTCATTTCATTTTACTCTGGTTTTTCTAGATGGTGATTGACAAGGAACCAGGCAGAACGAGCTTCAACAGCAGCAAAGCGCACCAACCGCTTTCTGTCGTCTAGGCAAGGTAGAAGTTCTGTGGTGACCTATAACATTGAAATCACATGAACAAGTGACAGCAGTTGAACCACATAACAAATAATACAACTCGAATATCTGGATATTTAACAATATTCGAAATTTATCAAGTGTTTGGTTATTGAGTGAAGATTGGTGACTGTGAAATATGCAACATAACCTAGATTTGGACTGTTAGGGAAATGAAGAGGGAATAGGAATAGGAAAAAAATAATTTTGGGCGTGAACCTGTAGGACCTTCCATTCAAGTATACTTTGTAGATCTCTGAATAAAGAACAAAATGAATATACCTTTGAAATTATTTGAAAGTTTACATGTTTTTACATTTTTAAGAGCTAAGTTATAAATTATGTGCTTATTAACTTTCACATTAACAACAGTATTCACCCATTTGGTTAGTTTCGGACGCGTTTCGAGGCACTGTACCCCATCTTTAGCATACAGGTAGTCTTTAGATACCGATTTTTGATGAACCCAATCAATCTTACAAAACATCCATACCAACTTACTCCCTATCCGCTGAAGATGGGGCTCAGTGCCTCGAAACGTGTCAGAGCAGACAAACCGCTTGAGTTCTGTTCTGAATGTTTATATATACAGGGTGATTCAAAAAGAATACCACAACTTTGAAAATGTGTATTCAACGAAAGAAACATAATAGAACCTCCTGTTATACATCATTACAAAGCGTAAAGAAGTTTTTTCATCACAGTTCAGAGACGCCCAGACACTCGACTAATATCAACCCAATAGGTACTCAAACTCGTTCCACACTCTCTGTAGCATATCAGACGTAACAGTTTGGTAAGCTGCTGTTATTTTTTGTTTCAAATCATCAATATCCATCCACCATTTATGATTTGAAACAAGAAATAACAGCAGCTTACCTAACTGTTACGCCTGATATGCTACAGAGAGTGTGGAACGAGTTTGAGGGATGTTTTGGGTTGATATTGCTCGAGTGTCTGGAGGGTGTCATATTGAACATCTCTGAACTTGTTTGTAAGTGAAAAAAAACTTCTTTAAATACTCTTTGTAATGAAGTATAACAGACGTTTCTATTATGTTTCTTTCATTAAATACACATTTTTAAAGTTTTGGTATTCTTTTTGAATCACTCTGTACATATAAAGTTGATTTGACCAACGGTTTAAGTAAGAAGAACTTGGAAGAAGAAGTCTTAGAAGAGTTATTGAACTGATGAATTCACCCCTGCTGTCACATGTCACTATACAAATAGGTCTGACACGATCATATCGAGGTGTAACAATAGAAAAATAGTGAATTTTATTATTGCAATAGATACTGGACTCTCATAAAGTAGCCTAGGCACTTAATATTGTTATATACTCATTTAAATCAATAATCCAGATAGCTTTAAATGCACTATACCAAATGAATGACTTCACATAAACCACTAACGTATAGCTGGTTCAGTTTGCTAAGGCACCAAGATTTGAGACGAATTATTGACATTGCAATATTGCATTTCCTTAAAGCATTTTACAATATTGAAAGTGTAAAAATTGAAATCCAATATTATCATGACTGCATCATAAGATCAAACCGGCCATTGAACCCACTGGAAGTGGAAGTTCAATCTAACATTAAATTGAAAAGTCTATTAGCTAATGAACGATTTAATGAATGCCCTAGAAACCGGCCACTAAACACTTGAACATTGTTAAAACTGTAATGAAGTAATTCATTGCCAGTACCCAGTACAGATGCATTAGAAAAATTAATCATATGTACGTACGAGTTTCAAATTCAAATCAAATTTATGTTCTAAATCACACAATATACAACAGAATAATTATTATTGTAAATTAATGATATATTCACTTCTAATATGGTATCATACACTGAAATTGTACAGTAATCAATGAAATGCATAGTACAGTATAAATTAATATTTTTTCAATTGAATAAGAGTAGATTGTGGTAAACGATAAGCAGTAGGCTATAATATTTTATTTTCGTAAGGGTGGTGTACACATGATCTCTAGGCTTGTGCGTGAGTCGTTAGCGCAGCCGGGACCGACGGCTTAACGTGTCCTCCGAAAGACGGGTGTGGCCACCTGTGATCAAAGTCAACAGGGATCGAACCAGGAGCCTTTGTATCATCAGATCAGCGATAAGTCACTTCGGCTAACTGGCTATTTCTTAAAATTAATTTTTACTTAAACATAACCTGATAAAATATCAAGGATTGTGGGTATGAAAAAATTTGGTACTCACATCTTCAACGTACGGAACGATTTGAACAGGCGGGTAGCTGGCGTAGAACTTTAGACATTCCAGTGCTCCGATTCTAACTTTCTGTGAGACAAAGAAAAAAGTTCACTTTGAAACAATACATTGATAAACTTGAATTCATTCAATAAAAAACAATATACATACTGGACGGCACAAGGTTACAAAACTATAGCATTCATTCCTTGTTCTGTGAAATGGAATTTATTTCTGAATTGAACTGAATGATTAAGAATTCGAATAATAACAGTTTTAGAATTAACAAAAATATGAAAACTTGCAATTGAATAATATAGCTTACAATCTATAACTTATCTAAGCATAATTCAAAAGATTTCGATAGAATAGTTGAGCTTACCATGGAATGTGATTCTTTAGCCAACTTTAGAAAACGTGGGATGAAAGTATCCGTATAGGATAGAAGAGCTGGCTCCTTTTCAGCTAGAAGACCAGAGAGCGTGTGCAAAGTGGTCAACTCCAGCTTATCTTCACCTTCATCCAAAGACTCCACCAATGGTATCATTATCTGTGAAATCATTCATGTTAAATCAGAACGTTTTGAACATTCAACATCAGAAGTGTTTTTCTTGTTGGCTTGTACTGTACAATATCAAAATGTATTTATTTCAAATGTAAACTTATTGCAATTCCTTTGTATGAGCATGCGCTCGAAACAAATAAACTTATTTATTCAAGTTTTGCATATCCAAGTATATTTGAAATAAACTGAATTTTAGATAATTACAACGTTTAGTAGTTTTTGATTCAATACTCTCCCACGAAGAGAGAACAAAGTTGCAAAAAGTGGATAAAAAACTGGTATTACTCCAATGCTCCCAACATTTCGTATGAAAATAGGCCTACTCCCTAGTTATATAAATGTAACTACGAATAGTACACTCGCTCAACATCATTGTAAAGAATGAAACTTACGTGACCTATAGCAAAACATATAAAACTGGCGATAAAGTAATTCTTTATAAATAAAAATTATAATTCTTTGGAATATTATTAATTTTTAAATACAATTAAATACCAAAATTCCACTTATGAAACCATTTACGAGAATGACAACCCATCGACTGTCCACTGGCAACGTTTAAACACGGCAAAAAAGTAGCAAAAAATTATAGAATTTGCATTTTAAAATATGGTAGAAATTATTTATAATAATGAAGGAATTACAAATAATCTTAAAAGAAGCATACCTGTTAAAGCTGGGGCAGCAGAACCGACATTCAAAAATAGTAAAATTATTTTTAAAAAATGAAGGAATTTCAAATAATTTAGAAAGAGCATACCTGTCGAAGACTGGGCAGTAGAACCGACTTGGGAACAGACTTGACCAGATAAGCCAGAGCAGTGAGGTAGTTGGGTTTGCAGGCACGTGAACAGGTCCTGCTTATTGAGGCCAGGGCTAAGGCTCTTTGGAAGAGTCGCTGCCGATAGAATATCCTGAAAATGGTCCAAGTTGTACAATGATAAAATTTATATCAATATTCAATATAGAATTATTAATAATAATGAATATTATTCAATTAAGGTAATATTTATTTACTAATCGTGCTCCTCCCTTCTTAATATTAGGTTACTTCTTTCATAAAATGCTTTTTTCACTACATTAAGTTTTTCCTCTTTTTACATATTATTTTATATTTCTCCTCATACATTTATATACATAATCAACCCATTATATTCAGTAATGTATAAGCCATTAAAACTTCAAGTTGGTTGAGATATAATACGACTGTAATACTACAATAATCGCAAATACAATCTGTAATACGGTACATTCGTTGATTGATCTATCACAGGTATATGCCCAACAGAAGAGCCTCCAATTATTGTACTTCAATTTGCAATTACTTGTTTTTTATTTTCTTGAGAATAGAGTATTTCAATTTCAGTAATATTATAACAAACTAAGATTTTGTGTATCATAAAACAAAATAGTTCAATTTGTTACTAAAGACAAGTGACAAAAATGAATAACATGATAAATGACCAGTCCATACATTGTAATAATATACAATAATACAATATATACAGTGCGATTAATTTAATTTGACGCTTGGCGATCAGTAAACAGCTGATGTTACGCAGCTTTGACACAATACTTAACCTACAAACGCTGAATCTCGCAGATTATTGCAAAGACTTTAAAAAAAAGTATTTTAAAAAAGTATTCTTCAAGAGGTCTTCTTTAAAAGGTCTTATAAAGACTTTAAAAAGTCGTTGGATTATTGTGTTAAAGCTGCATAACATCAGCTGTTTACTGATCGCCAAGCGTCAAATTAAATGATTCGCACTGTATAAATGAAGAGTGAGGAATAGCTTGACCTATGACTGATTACCTTAACATGGAGTTACTTTTTGCTATCAAAAAGAGTTTATCTTCTTCAACAATGAGTCGGTAGCCATCAGCTGCCTCACGACCCGGCTCTTTGCAATCGGCTAGTTGATCGGTAAGCTACAAAAAACCAAACAGTTATTAATTTCATAAAAACCAAAATTGATAAACTTGAAACAAAATACATAGATTTCAGCCATTCTCCCACCCCTTTAGGATACAGGATATTCAACCAGGCTACCAGAAAGTTGATTAGCGTTATTTGAAAACAATTGAAGCTCAATTTGAATTAAATTCCCGTGAGAGATTTCCTTTCTCTTTTTTAAACCTACTTTTATCATCATGGTTTTTGTTCTTGATCCTCCAGCAATGAAATCAAAGTCAAATGTGCATTATCAACAAACAAATGTTATCACATCAAATCTCATAAGCCATCGGTAAAACGAATTGAATTGTTGTTAGTTTTACAAAGCATAAAATTATCACATAAAATTAATATAATATTTACAATAATATTAACATTATTGTGGCTGGACGATAGGATTGTTCTTTGAGCATTGTCCAGACAACTTTCCTGCATTTGAACTGAATTTTCATGATGATTTTACTACTGATCTACTACTATTTGTCTCACCTACTGCTGTCATCCTGATGTTCTTAATGGCATCTTTTAGTAGCATCCTGATACATATTTTATACAGTGGGGGCTACAATATTCAATTATACAAAAAATTTATATTCATATTTTTGTATAATATTGAACTCTTGAATAAACTCCTCTGGTGGTGCTATACCAGAAAATTATTATTATTTAATGCTTTGGCAATGACATTGATACAAGTTCAAACGTGTATAAACCAAACAGCGAATGTGATCAAATCAAATCTCTGAGGATTCTGCATAGTATTAGGACTACAAATAATGGAATTGCATTGAAATTTACTAGATCTCAAGTGTTTTCATGATAACATACCTTATCAATCCAGTAGGCCATTAATCCATGTCCGCGAAGAACCAATGACTTGGTGACCCACGATAATAGTTTGACTGCATTTACTTTTGATTTGCTATCCCTGGATGCAAGTTTTTGTTCTAAATGTTTGGCAGTATGTCCCAGAATAGTTGCCAGTATTTCATCTGCAGTCACAAATACTTATAAGTTAATAACAATCAACATGAATTAATTCTAAGAACGCCTATAACTTAATTGGCAATTACCTCGTTTATTTGTGTAAAATAATAGTATTTGGTTTGAACATTTTCTCTCTTTCTGTCGCTCTCGAATTTATATTTAGTATTAAACTTTCATTATTATTGTTTTGTTACAGCTATCAGTAAAATTATACGGGTTGATTGTCTAAGAGAAGGATGCAAACGACCAATAAGTTTGCTCAAATCTCTAATTAGCAGTCAGAAACCTTTATGTATATACAAGAAATTGGATCAAAAAGTTCACAACTGTACTTTTCCTTTGTTTTCAACATTGCATTATAATAAATTCAATTTTAATTCATTTTAAATAACCAACTACCAACAGAGTAATAGAATAATTTTATCTCCATTTTCAATACATCAGTTGAATTCAATATTTTGGAAAGAGAAAACGGTAATCGCCTAAAACTTCATTTCCTATCACATAAATAGTCCAAATATTGAGTTTATGTCAAAATTTCTGTTTATTTTAAAGTTTTACTAAAGAATTTATCGAAAGATGATTGAATATTTTTCTAACTAATAACAATGACATGTAAAGGTTTCTAAATACTACACAGTTATACCTCAAAATTCAAACAACATACAATTACAAATAATACAAAATCACTTGATATATTTAGTTGAGGATAAAAATCACCTTTTTGCTGCTTGTTGATCAATGTAGCCAAGAGTTCAGAAGCCGAGTCCCTGATTAATGGATCTTTCTCGGAAAAAGAGACATCAGCCAGAGAAGTTGTTAAGGGCAACCAATTTTTTATCAGTACATTTGGACGAACGTATCCAAGGAGAGCTTGCAGAATTATTACCTGTTGAATAGTACATAATGTAACATTTTAAAAACGAAGACCTTGATCTAGAAGTGGAAGAAACAAAACCCAAAGGACACACACGAACCAATACTATTGATAGTTGAGTCTCGAGAATGTCAGTGGAGTAAAGGGGGAACAGGCTAGTGCGCATGCGCGACTATCACTCTGTTTCTCTCTTCGTCTGTTCTACAGAGCATCACCATATTACCATCTCCTACTGTTTCCATACTATTAAAAATCATAATAATTATTATCTAAAAAAATGAAAATTTGAGAAGAGAAGTCAAATTTATTATTATTTAGATAATTATTATCTAAAAAATATGAAAATTTGAGAAGAGAAGCCAAATTTATCCTTAGGAGCTCAAAAAATAAGTTTCAACTATTTGGTAACACAATTCAATAAAAGTTCGCTTAAAGTCTGCCGATTGGTTTTTAGTTCAGTTATGGTGCACTTAGAAAACTTTGCTTTTGCAACTGAAAGATTGCACAAGTTAAAATCACGATTCTGTATTGTTCCTGAACTATAAAAGGAGGAATGTAACAAAAAAAGACTTTAGTGATAGGTTTCTCGCTAAAAATCTCATATTTTTTGTCATATTGTGTCAGAGCATGCGACTGTACAAAATGAATCTCTTCAGAAGTTTAATTTTGCATTGAAAAATCAATTAAACATAAGATGAAAAAATCTCCTTATGCTAGAAAGGTCAAAGTGCAAGATTCTGAGTTACAAGATTCTTTTCATTGGTTTATTGAAATTAGAGAAAAAGAACATTCCCACTAGAAACGTTAATATGAGTTCTATTATGTGGTATTTTTTCAAATTGGAATATTAGCCCACTTGCCCAGAAAATGTTATTTTACTCATCTCAAAACGTAGTTCATGTGACTTAGGCTCTTCTAGCATGTGCTGATTCAAATATTATAATTCAATAATTGGTTGATTAATAATACTAAAAACATGCGACAACTTACTGAATGTTTTGATTTTTTGAATAAGTCCTTGTAATTTGATCCATCGCCTTCAGCGCCTCTTGGTAAAATAACAGTCTCAATTAGTGGACATACAACTTCTGCTTGTAACCTATTGAAAAATTGGATTTTCTTAGTAAAAATATTGTGAATGATATTAATATTTTCTAGTATTATAACTGCAAGAATTATTTCTGAGTGAAAGGTTTGCGTATAAAATTCTGAACTGTAAATAGTTCAATTTGATTATAACGTTATTGAAGGTAATAGGGTTGGCACAATAATTATATTGAGTTAATGATTCTTAGTGTAAAATTGGAATTGAATTATATGTGAAAAACTGGTTGAAATGAACGGCTGATAGCGCGAGAGAGCCATCAAAATTAAACCACCGTAAAACTACGTAATTTAACGAAACCAATGCAAATAAATCCCTATCGAGCTTCGTCAAAAGACGTTAATTTACAGAGGTTTAATTTTCTGTTGGGCAAATTTATTAGTGAAGGCAAAACTCCTTCAATAATGATTACAGGGAGCGGTAGATAAGTAATGCGACTGGCCCCAGTCGCTCGCAGTGCAGTCTGCACAGTCTGCTACAGGTCACTTGGTTGGGGATCTGATCTAACAATAGAGCCGGTTTGCAGTCGCGTCGGAGCTCTGGCGCAGTGAGGATCGAGCTTCGCCTATTACGTTGTTTGTATGCCCGTGACACTTGTGAAAACGCTCGATAGAACAGCGGTATGCGATTCTTCGCCTGTTACGACAAGGTCTAAAAGTCTGGATTATTGTCCAATTCATTCAACATCTCACGGTGAACGTCCACTTGTCGTTGCTTTTTTTCAGTGGTGAGAACTCGGGGAACCAATTTTGCTCAAACTTTCCTCATAATCAAATTTTGCGTAACAATTTGATGAACCGTGAATTTATTCACGGAGACCTCATCGGCGATCATTTTGATACTTGAACGACAGTTGGAGTCCAGGAGTACTTTCACTTTGGCCACCGTTTCATCCACATGACTTGTTGAAGAGCGTACAGATCGTTCCATGTCTTCAACGGATTCCCTCCCGTTTTTAAATTCATTAAACCACCGGAACACTTGAGCTCTTGATAGGGCGTCCTCTTTGTAGCCCTCCGTAATTATAGAAAAAGTTTCCGAACCTGTTTTGCCCAAGCGAAAGCAAAATTTGATTGCATACCGCTGTTCTATCGAGTGATCCATCTTCAGCGTTTTAACAAGTGTCACGGGCACACAAACAACGTAATACGCGAAGCTCGATCCTCACTGCGCCAGAGCTCCGACGCGACTGCAAACCGGCTCTATTGTTAGCTCAGATCCCCAACCAAGTGACCTGTAGATGCAGAGTGCACTGCGAGCGACTGGGGCGCCGCGCGGCGGCCAGTCGCATGACTTATCTACCGCACCCTGTACTATCATTCATATGACCTTACAAATACAAAATCTCTTATGTTTTGCACATTTTCTTTCATTTTGAAGTTAGAAACATTGAAGAAGTGATAATCCTTCCATTACCGAATTTTTGAATTAGGAATTTTACACTAAACAATATACAATTTGACACTTATTGGGATTAAGGAACAATAACTTTTGAACTACTTGTTTCTTAATCCTATCAAATTGATTTTTCATGTTCAAATAAATGATAAAAATGATAGTATTAGCCTATCAATACTTACTGACTACTCTGAGCTTTGACTAGATTTTCAATCACAACTGCTATGTCTAGAAGTGTCGCATTTTGCTTATTACTATCCACTTTGTGGAAGCCCTCCAGCCACCATTCGACTAGACGTTTCAAACATAGTCTACAGATCACCTCAAGCACTTGGTCTCCACTTTCCATCAACTCTGAGTCCGTTAGAAGATTCCTATAACCAATAAAAGCAATGAATTTCGAATTACAAAACAAGCATTGAAATAACTGATTTGATAAATATTCAAATTTGAAGTCTAAGGCCAAGCGCCCACTGTGGTGGAGTGGTGGCGTCGTGGTTTCCAAGTGGGGATGGCGTTTCGGAGTAGTGATGGAGTGGCATTACAGGCTCGACTGCTTGAAATGCGAGTGGCGAATGGCAAAATTAAACATGCTGTCGGCTAGTGGTGCCCGTCTGGCGCCACTTCACACGCCTTGACATATGCCACTCCACTCTCTCACGATTTGTTTTATTTAGTTTCATTATATTTATATTTGGCGTGGCGCCAGATAGTTGCCACTCCACCTCAGTGGGCGCTTGGCCTAAGGCTGACCGCATACCAAATGAAACGAGAAAAAACAAAACGTTTTGTTTCGACTCAAACAGTACAAAGCACACCAAATGAAACTGAATGAAAGAAGACATTCTACAAGAAGTTCATAAATACACCTTGAATAAAGTTGAATTATTAGAATTATATGAATAATTTATGAAGATGAAAACCATTCATTATACCACAATACTCTAAATGTAACCTATTATAACATTTAACAAAAACTTAGCGATTCTAGTCCTTTAGACAACTTGATTTGATTCAACAGAATGTCAAAAGGTCTACAAAAGACCACTTCATAGAAGCTTCTTGAAAGCTCTAGTACTTAAAAAACATTATTCTCTATAAATACAACTAAATATTCCAATCTTATAATTTTATCTAAAAAATATATATGGAAATTTTTAATAGTAAAAGAGTAATGAATTATTACTTCAATTATTACCTCAGACAGCTGATTATCTTTGGCGCTGATTTTGGTTTGTTATCAATGAGATCCAACAAGAGTGCACAAACTGGATTAACAAAGTCAGGCAGAATGACAAGACCACACAATGCTTCAGTTTGCCAGTCTTGCATCTCATGATTTGTATCTGAAAAGAACAAATGCTTAAATGCACTGATTACAACAAAACTGAATTTTCTTGCAGTGAAATTAAGCTAAGAAAGTATTTTCAGATTTGATTTGAAGGCATTTCCAATAACTTATTCTTGCAAAATTGTTTTTTTTTTAACTCAACGTAATTGAATAATCCAGACACAAACTAATTTCCTTCCTATTAGGAACTAATGAGACGGATTTGAGAAGAGATACTGACGTAATATAATTATCTATATGATTGAAAAATTCTTGTTCCAATAAAACATTGCATTAAAATCTCCCATATCTCTCATACAGACTTCTAAAAGCAAATATGGTCTTTGAATCTCTTAAACTTGGTCCTGTCTCAAAATTGAAATAGTTTACTCTGTAAGTGGAAAAGTTACATTAATAACATCAACGATAAGGAATATGAAGATATATCTCTAGCTCTACCACAATCCCAGTCACTAGAGCATAGGCCTACTAGCATATTGCTACATATTCTAAGGAGGAAAATTACTGTATGAGTTCTAAACACGAATAATTGAATTTTAACTCTGCAATTGAATTTTACAAAAATATTTCACCTCAACTATTGAAATAAAATTCTTCGAGGAATCAGTGTTCCATCAAACTGCTGCTTTTTTATTGAAAAAAAAAACAAGCTCTACTCCCCCAAATAGAAAATCATGATGAGCAACACAACAGCAACTTATGAAAATAAATAGATAAATTCGGAAAATTTATCCAGTTTTAGAGCACACTATTTGAAAGATCAATCAATTTCCATTACATCTTTCAAATTTACTTTCAATTTTTCTCAGGAGCAGTTAGGTATAATATTATGAGAATCATGATGATTATTTCATGGAGCAGAGAAATATTAGATTGCTTGAATAGAATCAAATGTAAGGTCTTATCCAGCTATTTAAACTTGTGCCGGGTTTTAAAAAAATAAATGAAGAGATTGAATAGCAACAACATACACACACATACATACGCATAGCTGTAGACAACGACCATGAAAACTAACAAAACATGCTCATAAAAAACAGCATGAGATCTTAAATTACTATTTCATGACATCACATTCATTCTGTGCAAAATACAAAAAAGAAAAATTGAAGAACAGATAGATGCACTGGGGTGATAGTTTCTCTGTTTTGAACACTGTAATTAGTTATGGATTAATTCAAATTCAGGTAATGTACTATATAAATGAATTTACAGTATTACGCTTTGTTTTCACGTTGCCACTAGACTAGTTTTCAGTTATTTAAAAAATTTAGGCATGGGAACTCTTATTTACTGTTATAAATGTCATTATAGTATAATTTTATTACATTTATAATTCATTCTTATAATTTATTATTCATTTATATTATTTTTAGAAATAAATCAACTGGCAACCTCTCAGTTGATTCATCCATGGAAATTTCAAGATAATTATAAGAAAATATAACAATAAGATACCATGATGCCCATTATAATACCATCTATGGGATAAAATAATAAAATAGGATAGTTTTATTTCACTTGCCCAAAAATACAATAAACGTTTCCACATTGGTACCCGGAATTTTAGAAATAACATTAAAAAAGTATTCAACTATAAACGTGTGAACAAGGCATAATAATAACAACGAATACATGGCGATGACAACATTGTATAACTCGATTACCATTCTAAGACTAATTTGGAAATAGCTTTTATCTGAGTTACAGTTTTCAAAAATAGGCAGCGTGAAAACGTTTCCTTCTTAGACCCAATTCACAAAGAGGGGAGGAGACGTGGCGCGGAAATGGGACATATAATTGATTCCTCTGTATTATCAAATAGTCCAGTGCACAACAAAAAGACATGACATCTTTTTTGTTGGCACTGGGCTATTTGTTTGTATAGTGGACCTTAGTTTAGTAATTGCTGACCTGAAATAAGTCGTAGTTTTGGGATGATGAATAGTAATACTTGTATTCACTTTATACAAGAAAAAACGGTAAAAAAGTCTCTTTACCAAGGAGTGGATGTGAAAAACAAATATTTCAATGAGGACTTCAATATTACACTGAATATCGAGTGGTAATAACCAAGAATCTGCTCTTCGTATGTGGAAACCGGGGTTGAAAAGTATTCAAATATTAGAATTTCTTTTTTTTAAGAAAACGTATTTTAACATATTTTAGCTAGTTACTTTAGTGTGATATCTGTTTTGGTACTGTCCACTTAAAATCACTGTGTTGTGTCATAATTACAGTAATTGCGTTGGAAGGCATTCAGGACACACAAATAATGCACATCATTCAAGGGTCACACTTACTTATAATACAGTGTTCTAGAAAATTAAAAATTCAGAGCTACTTCACTTTAATGTCTGTTGATTTTTATTAATAGAATAATTGTCATTTTCCTAGATTCTTGCTTTTTGACTGACTATAAACTTTCATTATTATATAAGTTCTGACTTTAGAGTGGGCGGTAGTAGTCGGCCATATTGGATTGATGTCCCATAAGATCAATGTACTTCCAAGCACATACATTTTCTTGTAACACATCACGTCTACAGTTTACGCCGGATCTTCTTGAAATAAGTTTTATTTGATAAATAATAAAATGTTGCAGGGGATTGGCTTTTTCAAATTTTAAATATTCATTACAAAAATGTTCAAACTTGAAAAATTTTATTTTTGCTGTAATTATTGCAGTAATTTTCTAATTAAAAAAGTAAAAAGCCAACCCCCTGAATAATTTTATTCTCTTTCAAATGAAAATTAAAATGCGATTTTCTATCAAAAAATAACGGCGCTACATGTGAGAAGAGATTACATTGATATCATGGGACCATTTCAAATATGGACGACTACTACTGCCCACTCTAAACTGGAGCAGTTTGCAATTAACTCTCTGAATTGAGTTGAAATCATGCTAAGATTGAAGTTGGAATGATTGCAACATGCTACAGTGATCTTCAATAAAATAGTAAAGTCTATATGAAAACAATTTTCAAAAAAGGAAACATAAACCATGAACACGCCAGTTTTGCATATCATCATTATATTGAACAAGATTTTCTCTTTGAACTGTCTCAACTGATATTAATCAGAACACCAATGTCAGCTCATTCCTCATACGTAAAATAAACAATCATTTATAATTCCATAAATATTCAACAAAATTTAAACCGACTCAACGATTTTTCCCATGTATATTTCAATATTTAGAGCATTCTTCAACTTACCTTTATTGCTTGTTAGCTTCAATTTTGTGTCCACTACCTTTTCCATAATCTCATTTGGATGAATTCTCGCTAATTTCTTCAATAATTCTATACATTTTATTCTGAAAATACATTTATAGAGAGTTATACATGTACCTAAAAGTGAGAATACCTATAAATATGTGTAATATCTGAGAGTGACTGATTTTGTGGTCAACTACATTAAAAAAATCTCCATTACTCTACAAAACAATCACAATAAGCTAGGCAAATGGATGAGTGGATTCAACACTCTAAAAAGTGATAAATTTTGGCAGTGTAAAAAGTGAGTAGATAGTGGAAAGTATTTCCAAGAAGCAAAAAATAGAAGCAAGTAGATACTCAGCAAGAAGTGTTTCTTTATAGCAAACTTAATGAGATGGAGCTTTTACAGCGAGCGGTAAAACTACAGAGTAATCTAAAGTTGAATGTAACAAGCACAAATACGCTACGTAATTGACATTTTTCATTAAGAAGCTGAGATATTGGATAAATTGTAAACGACTCACGCCAGTTATACTCACTTAACACGTTCATCACTTGTAAGAGCATCCTCACAGCCATCATAGATCACTGTTCTTTGTGTTTGAGTTAAGTAAGCAGCCAATACAATCAGACCGTTGTACGCTGACAATCGACAAGACGGATTCTGGATGTTTGCTGAGTTGATAATCATTTCAGCAACGGGTGACCACACATCGCTTCCTGAAATTTTTCCATTTCTTTTACTGACTACTTCTAAAAATATACAAAAGAATGGGAACAATAAAATGGGAAACAATGGTTAGGAACCTCATTAGAAATCGAGTAGAGGCACGGGAACTGGAAATCATTATCAATTGGAGGAATTAAACATGAAACACAACTACAATAGACGATTTATTGATTCCCAAAAATCTAAACAGTTTGAAACAAATCGCAGATAAAATTGGATGGCTTTTAAATGTTCAAATTAGGATCACCTAGATAAAATCCATTCTTAAGACACATTTTATTCCAAAATAAATTTGTAAAATAGGATTTATAGAGAATATTATGTTGATACTCACCAATATCAAAATCTTGATTATGTTGTATTGAGGCCTTAACAAATAGAATTAGAGTATTGATTGTGGTTGCTTCATTGTGTGTTTCTCCTTTCTTGGTAATCAATATCTTGGGAATGATCTGAAAATATGAAATAATATTGTGGTTAAAATAACATCAATAATTTCCAGATTTAGTCAGTAGTACGAAAGTTTTTGAAAAATTTTCGCTTCTTATCATCGTACAGAAGAACTCTGATTAGGTTAAAAAAGAATAAAATACGATTTAAGGCAGCAAAACAGCTTATTCTGTCTGATATTTTCTTAATATTGTTTGTCCATATTATTAATGATTGATACTGTGAATATCCAATAAATTTTAAATGAAAAACTTACGAGTATTGTTCAAGTTTGTCTCCAAAAATCAGCCTTTTGTAGAGTGAAATCTAACTATCCGGATTTCTATACGAATTGTATCCGGTAAAAATTTATTCTGATTATTGAGAAATTCTTTTTGAATATTATCATATTCCCATATTAAATTGCCAAAAGAAATTCTACTGAAAGTCTTTCAGTAAGTCATTAATTTTACTGAAAGTCTACTATTTGTTTTTATTGAAAATAATTTATACTGATTAATTTTACTGAAATTTTACTAATTAATTTTACTGATTTAAAAAATTTTACCAATTAATTTAACTGAAAAGCTTTTAATAGAAATTTCTTTTGACAATTTAATATGGGAATATGATAATATTCAGAAAGAATTTCTCAAGTACAATAATCAGAATTAAAAATAGCGACCGACAATTTTTCTACGCAAGTGTCAATGGCAACGGACCAATTACGACGAACCATGACGCTCTGTAAAAATTGACACATGCGCAGAAAAATTGTAGGTCGCGATTTTCATGTCTGTATAGTAAGGGCCTAAGTTAAGGGTTATTTGATTGCAGTGTACAAAAATAGATGCAAATATAAAAAATCAAATCTGAGATTGAGATCTATTTTGTCAACTTACATTAGATACGACTTGTTTACAAGCTAGCTCCGATGCTTTAGCAGCTACTTCAAGGAGATCAACGGCTGGCGAATACAAACTGAGACGGGTGTCTGACAACAGCCCACAAGTACCTGAAACGCAAATCAAGGTAATGCTGATTGAATTCATTTGATAATACATTCTTTTACGAATTTATCAACAAAAACGTCGCATTTCCATCACCAAACAAGAATGAGAATCATCCTACAATACTTGACGTCCCTTATGAATAAAGAAAGTCAAGTAATCAAGTTCTATTCAATGATATCAGCTCTGAAAATAGTACATTACTATGGGCACTATAGTGCTTTTCATCCTTGAAGACAACTGAGCACAGAGACAGTCCATCACCACTTTCTGAGCTAGCAAATCACATGCCTGCAGCGTTGCCAATACTATCACACACACTATCACATGATAGTGTACAGTTACTACAATTGATAAGGTGAATAATTCATCCAAGAATAACAAACATATCCTGAACCTCATGAGGAGAACGATTCAGCAATCACAAATTCAATCTACTATATTAAAAGAGTTTGGTGCCGTGTAGAGCAGATTTTGGAAAGTTAGTGGAGAAGTTTGAGTGGACCGACTTTGATGCGATATGCGCCAAAAGAAAGATAAAAAATTGAATTTCTGCAGGCTCAATTTGTTTTTCAAAAATAATAATTTTGAATAGGAGAAAAATAATGAAAACCAAAAACCATCTGTTGGCATTAAAAGGTTGTACTCAATTCTTAAATCTACTGAGTTAGTTTGTGAAATGCCACATCGATAGAACTTAGAAATGTTTTTCTAAAAGTAGTAGCCTACAGTGACTATATATAGTCTCACTGTTCAAGGTAGGATTTCATTGGTATGACAGAGCTGCTGTCAGCTGCAGATAGTCAAAATAGCAACTATTTAAAACAGAGAATTTTAGAAAATTCAAGTGAGCGGCGCTTTGCGCTGCACGGGGTGAACTCGTAAAGTTTTAAATGCCTATGATTGATTTATTTTTAAAGGTTTATAGAAACCTAATGGTACCATCTTACCTGACTTGACATTTCTACCTGATAAAATCTCACCAAATCCCTTCCATTGTTTATTCTCACTGCTCCTACACATCACGTCTATGTCTCGGGAATTACCAAGCTTGGTGGCACCATTTGGTTACAGGAGGGAAATTTTCAATATTTTCAGTTTATGATCAGTAGCCTAGACGCACATCTCAGGCGACTTCATTTGGTGATCATGGATTTTAATTTCTACAGTTTAGAAGCGTTGAGAAACTTCATAAATTTTCATGTTTGAATGAGTTGAAAGTTTATGTTGTCATAAAATAAGCGTTTAAAAATATTGACATCGAAATGAAAGATGAAAATCTGTGTTAAAAGCCGAGAAATTCACGTCTTTTACTCTCGTTGGCATGACCTACAATTTCGTATTTCTATCAAACCGTAAACTATCAGGAGTATTAATTTATACATGATTCGGTTAACCGAAGCCTGATTGATAATAATGTTACATAGTTTTGTAGAAGGCCCATGATAGATGACCCAGCACTTCACTCTTTCTCTCAAATTTATTTTATTTGTTCATAACGGTTTAATAAGAAATCAGTTAAGTAGGAAAAAAGCTAAGAATCATTTGTGTTCAATAAGCAACCTTGCCTTTAAAATTGGACATGATTGAAGTGATAATCAAAAACTAAATAGTTGCTAGATTTTGTAGTTAGAGAGGAGAGATCGAAAAGGCCTTTAAACGAGCTATTAGTAGCATCGAAATATTAACCCCCGATTTTCACAGCTCATGGGACACATCTTGAGGCATGAAAACCTTATCAAAATAATAGCTGGAGGATTGATATGAAGGAAACCGCCAGGACGACGAAAAGGATGTCATACCTGCAACAAATCATTTGTTCAATAAGCAATGAAATTGGCTGCAGTACCTATCAAGAAATGAAGAGGAAAGCAGAAAGAAGAGAAGAATGGCGCACTGCTGCAAACCAACCTCAGGGTTGAATACCAAAAGAGAGAGAGATTCACAGCTATTGTTTTGTATAACAATGAGTGACCCTTTTCGAGTCCTTCATTCCAAGAATTAGGGATCCTACTCCATAAGGTTTCTATAACCTGTTTTAAATCTTCGAGAACAAATGTTCAGGTTCGAAGAATACAAGGAGTTCTGGTTAAGGAAATAAGAATATTGAAAAATGAGAACACTTAAAATAGAAGTTAATTCGAAAGATAAAATCGAAGTAAAATCTCTTCTATAATAGAACATGATGTAGGTCTAGTTGATTTCTACGATGTATAACAACCAGAGACTTACTTGCCAAAATATCACTCAGAAACGAAGTAAGTAAGGCCGGTCTCTGGCGGCTGAATAATTTCAGAAGTTCACTTAATGTTTCCGAAGCCGAACATCGTACTTCCAAATCAGCATTGCCAGGAATTAGTTCGCGTTTTAGAGCCGTCCATATATCTGTCAAATGGGGTTCAACGTTCGCACTATTCCAAACGCTTTTGAAACCTTCTTTCTGTAAAAAAAAAAATGAATAGATGATTTTCTTGATAGTGCAGAGAAAAGAAAAACACAAAAATTTTTCCTAGTTACCCGGAAAAGTGCCGACTAATAACACAAAATAGTGTGCATGTGATACTCGGATCCTCTTTTCTGCATTGAAAAATAGGTTGCAATGCCGGCTTCAATAAGTAAAAGTCAGCTATTTCCAACAGTTACTCGAAAAAGTACCTATTTTCGTACTGACTCAAGTACGAAAATTGCTGATTTCTGCACTAGACCACTTTCCAGATCAGCAAACCTATCTTCGAATACTGAATGGCGAACTTGCCTATTACAAGTTAACTATTTTGTGTTGTTCGGTTGGATATTGGAGTGCGGTAAAGTGTAGTAATTCAAATATCGTTTTTCAATTACTAAGATCTTTGTTTTCTCCCAAATCATATTGTCTTGATTTGTGTATTAATAGATGAATAAATGAATAAACAGTTGAACTTATTTGTAAAATTCTTGTTGATGTTGTAGAACTCCATGATGAAATAAAACACTAAATGATTATTTTCAATTCCACTATTTAATTGTTTAAACAGCACTGGACTGCGGTTTCGTGGTTTCACCAGTCACATTTTCAACAGTAGGTACTCAAAAATAATTAATTGAACGAAATTAATAGTACTTAAAAAAACAGTACTCATAAACAGTTGGATTCAAAATGAATCAACCAAATATTGAAATATGAATCTAGATAAATACCATGACATGGAGCGAGTCAAGTTTGGCAATCCGACGATTTGAGTCCAGTTTCTCGAGGGCCAGTGGTATACAGAATTCGGCAAAATCAGGAATGGCCACCAAACATGGCACCAAGGCGAGTGCCAAGTCTTCTCTTTTTATTGCTTTGTCATCGTCACCACTCTGAAAATATTCAAATCTTCATTCGAGTGAAAATTGATAGTTATCACTTTGGATATCTCCAAAGCGTTCAAAGCCTATGTAAGAATGTTTCATCATTAAACAAACAAGACAATATTGCAATAGCTATCACAATTATTTATATGATATTTATGGTTAATTGTATAATTATTATAATATAATATGGTTGGTTTCAAGGTAATAGAGTGGTTTACCAAAGTTAGATAGTACACCTAAAAAGTGGTACTGTAATAAAAACTTCAACAACTTGATTAATTTCAAATGAGGTTGAGAGAAGTTTGATTGGATTTAATATTCAATGTTAGAAGATACTACTGATCAGAAACATGAAATAAAGTTCAAAATTCAATTTCTTGTGCCAAAACAATTTAAATTAGGCAGATATACTTTAGGCTTTATATACATGTGGGTATAACATGTTATAGTACACTATAGTTATACTGTAGTAACTTGCTGAATATAACATTTTTGTAGTAGTTCATTTTAGAGACGGTAACTCTTTTTGATGAAATGACACTACCTGATGGTAAACAGGAATATTTATAAAAAAATTAAGAAATTAGGTACACTTTAATAATTTGAAAAATTGAACTACTTACAGGATTGAAGTCAATAGGAAAGTAGCAGGATATGACATTGAATGCTTCGTCAGTGAGATGACCCAAAGTGAAACTGGTTAAAAATCTTGGCAAAATCGAAAACAACAATATCAGATTGTTGGGATCTCTTTCTCCATCGATTGCTGTGATAAATCCAAGAACAAAATCCAATCCCAATGGCACTATAGCTGAAAATATCAATGTAAAAAATATAGCCCATGATTTCAATGTGTTGAATAATACAGGATTCAATATTATTGAATAATTTATGAACTATAGGATTTGTCTCTCAATTGATCGATTTTTCAGTAAATGTTACAGCATAGCTGCCATGCCAGGATTTAGTTGGGAGAAAAGAAAATAGAGGTTCCTACTTGCTTGAAAGAGATAGTTGAAGATGTTCATTCCATGTCAAAGTACTTTAAAGTGATAGATAGAAGGGAAGAGGATTTCCGAACATGAACAAAAAAGGTTTGAATATCACAAATAATTTTGAAGAGTATCCAAGAAGGTTAGGAAAGGAATAAGTGGGAAGGAGAATTTGAAATTTTTCAAATTAGGAATCACTTGCACGAAGATGGTAATCCAATTTTATATTGTGATAAAATTGTTGAACAAAAATTTTGTTTAGGCTATGTATTTTTTATTACATTATCAAAAACGTGGAACTATGGTCTCTATTCCCAAGTGAAACGTAGTTTGAGAGAAATTGGTAACACTATTGAGCTAATCCAACCAACTACTTTTAGCGATCTTTCTTGCAAATAGTAGTAGCTCTCTTGATGCGGGAATAAGTTGTAAAATTATGGTAAAGCATTGGAAAGAGAAAGATGTAAAACTTTCAGATGCAATCCACATCAGAACATACACAAGGAGATAATATGAATTGGAATAGAAGAATTGTGGTGGTTCACACAGGAAGAGACAGCAACATCGAAACTGACCAACAAAATGTTGAACTCGACTCTTGACAGAAATTACAATTAGGTAAAGCTGCAAAGAAACAGAGAACATTTGTTGATTTTTTTAAATGGCTTCAACTTCTATTACATGATTTAACTTCACATTATAACAAACATAATACCATCATTTGTGAAAGTGATCTTTGCTTGAATGTTTTGAACTTTTATTCCTCATACAAACATGAAGCAATAAGCGACTACATAGATAGGCTACTTGAAATCAACATTTTTACAAATTTTTATAATAAAAATAAAAATGAGAACGCATCAAAGAATCGAATGAATACCATACTCTCAAAACCATAAAGTGAGGATATTATACACAAACCAATGAATTTCGAGGAGTCATCGAAAATAAGTATCCACAAAACTTGAAAAATATTTCAAGAAGAAGGAGAAATAGTCCTCCTAACAAACTTTCTTCCAATATACGGATTTGGATCATCGTCTATTATAAAACATGAATTAATATGGAAGCTTACACTTGATAAACTCTAACGTTATGAATAGAAAATTTTTGTAGTACAGAATAAATATGAACTCAAAACAACTCACCGGTCAATTTATGCACAAGAAAATATTGGAAGATTTTGTAAAGTGCATTTCGCTCCGATTGCATCAAAGTCTGACAGTGAACATTGGCGAAAATTGAAGAAAATATCAATTTGGGCGAATCGACGGGAAGATGATCCATTTTGATCTGTAGAGAAAATTAAAACGTCGATAAACCTCTCCAAGATTCTAGATGAATATATACATATACTACTCATTAATAACTAATATAGAGAATTAATAACTATTCATCCACAACTTGAACGCTTAATAATGCAGTACTATTCCACTATATTACAACAAAAATTGCAAATGATAGGTAGGCTATATCGCAAGATCAATAAATGAGTTTTTACATTATATGATACAATTTTTCATGCTATGGAATGACTGAGAAGTGATTAATATGTACGTCTAAGTAGGTTTTGCATTGCATAATGTCCAATTACAATATATAATGATGTCCAAACATACGATTTATCTAAAATATGATCTGCAACTATCTGGAGGCGTGATTGCATAATTCACGTCGCATAAAAAATGTTCGAAATACTGAATTAAGCTAATTTGTGAAGGAAATGGTTCTTATTGTGGAAGAACTATCCATGAGTGGAAGTGGTCACCCATCCAAGAGCAGTCTTGACTGTGACTAAAGCCCAGTATCGACGCCCGAGGCAGCAATGCCGAGGCGTGCGTGTGAGACGTGCTTCACCCGCAAGCTCGTCTTTCGATACGTGCCATGCGTCTATACACCGAGGCATGCGAGTGAGCCAGACCCCTGTCGGTTTTGGTCGTGCTCAAAGGTGCCTAAGGTCCCTAACCTCGCACGTTAGGAATACTTTTGCTGCCTCGGGTGAGGCAAAAGGTAAACACATCTGACGCCAATGCGAGATTAAGGTTTTAAGGAGATTAAGTATTAAGATTATTTAAATTGTAGACTATTATTATTATGATTATAAATTGTCCATAATTTTGATATAATTTTTTATTTATTCCTTTTTTATTATTTTTTTAATATTATAGTTTTTCTTAGTGATATGGAGATTGGGATATCCCACTGTAAATAGCATTGCCAGCACAATAAATATGAAAGAATTTAATTCAAGTCCTCTGAAAAGCTATCAATTGGTTTGAGGACTCTCGTGATAATTAATATTGATAACAAATATCATAGCTGGAGAAAATTTAATGAATGCTATCATTTCACCCAGTACTTTTAAAATCTATAGGATGATAGCATTCATCAAATTTTCACCAGCTAAAAGGTTTGTTGTCAAATTTTGTCACCACAAAAGTCTTCAATTAATAGCGTTTCAGATGATACATACACACACTATAGCGCCGAGGCATGCGAGTGAGGCTGCCTCAAAGCGAGGCTGCGCGGGCGTCAATACTGAGCTTTAACCCACAGAATAGGAGAGATTCATATTATCTCCTATTCTGTGCTTTAACCTCATGACCAATCAGCTACCGCTATCACTGAGCGACCAAAATATCAAGTTGATGTACTTGGACACAGGCTGTCATGGACTAGATTCATATCATTTTATGGAAGAAATTTACAAGGTACAGATTCAAAATAGAACTTACCAAAGCTGTTATTCCTTGAAGGATAGCCGAAGATAATGAATGGTGATCTAATGTGCGATCACAATAGAAAGCTGTCAGAAAGAACAGGTCTTTCTCAG